>JAOTRH010051549.1:0-19307 GCA_034768845.1 Heliamphora exappendiculata
TATACGGACTATGCATTCATACATCACAAATGTAAATATGAAACCATAAATGCAAAACCATCTCAAATGTTTCTCATCAATATGCCAGGGATCCAGAATAAAATACATAAAAAGCATGACTTTTCAGTATACATTCCCAACAGTTTTTTAACTACCCAACCTGGTTTTGTTTCCTCCGTGATAAGATGCCTTTGAATAAATTCAGACTTTTGGTCATACTTTTGGGCATTCACGATTTGCTGATGAAGATTTTTTGTTGCCACAGTTAGACAAAAATAATTCCCATCTCCCGATTCTAACGGTTGGAGTCAATACTCATTGAGCGTTCCCATCATGTTCCATTCCCTTACTGCTATACCAGCCAATGTGCTCTTTATCCTTCGATTAAGGGCATCAGCCACCACATTCTCTTTACCCAGGTGATAGTCTAAAGTGAACTGATAGTCCTCCAAGTATTCCATCCATCAGCGTTGTCCCATGTTAAGATCCTTCTGGGTGAATAGGTACTTCAAACTTTTGTGGTCCGAGAATAACTCAAACTATTCTCCGTAAAGGTAGTGCCTCCATAACTTTGGCGTGAATACTATGGCTACAAGCTCTAGGTCGTGATTAAGATAGTTATGCTTGTGAGGTTTCAACTGTCTTGACCCATAGGCTACTACCTTACCATTTTGCATCAGCATGCATCCTAAGCCTTCCTTAGACGCATCGCAATACACTGTATATCCAACCTCTCGTTCAGGTATGATTAGGATAGGAGCCCTAGTCAATCATTTCTTAAGCTCCTAAAAAGCCATCTCACACTTATCGTTCCATTCAAACTTTACTCCCTTCTATGTTAATCTTGTCATTGGTCGCACAAGTTTAGAGAAATGTTGGATAAACCTTCGATAATATCTAGCTAGTCCCAGGAAACTACGAATTTTGAAGATGTTCTCGGGTGGCTTCCAATCCAAAATAGCTTCCACTTTGGCTGGATCTACAGCTATCCCTTCTTTAGAAACCACGTGTCCTAGAAATTTCACTTCATGTAACCAAAATTTGCACTTGCTTGCCTTCGCATAAAGTTCTATATCCCTTAGTTTCTACAAAATAATCTTTAAATGCTACTCATGTTCTTCCTCAGTTCTTGAATACACCAAGATGTCATCTATAAAAACCACTATAAACTGGTCAAGGTAGGGCTAAAAAAGTATATTCATCAAACTCATGAAAACTCTTAGGGCATTCGTCAATCCAAAAGGCATCACCACGAACTCACAGTGTCCATATCGCGTTCTAAAGGCTGTCTTTGGAATGCCTTCCTCTTTAGCTCAAAGTTGGTGATAGCCTGAGCGTAGATCGATCTTTGAGAAACAGGCTGACCCTCAAAGCTGGTTGAAGAGATCGTCTATGTGGGGCAAACGGTATCGATTCTTGATCGTTACTTTGATCAACTGACAGTAGTCGATGCAAAGACGACATAAGGTTCCATCCTTTTTCTTGGCAAATAACGCTGCTGCTCCCCATGGCGATGTACTTGGATGGATAAAACCCTTACTGAGAAATTCTTAAAGTTAGTCCTTTAACTCTCTTAGCTCGGTGGGAGCCATTCGGTGTGCTGCGATTGAAATAGGTGCAGTTCTAAGTTGGAGCTCTATCGAAAACTCGACCTCACAGTGTGGAGGTAATCCAGGTAGTTCTTCTGGGAATACATCTTCATATTCACACACGACTTGTGGTAACTCGGGGTTTGATGAGACGTTTATACTAGCAAGTAGGCAGGTTAATCTTCCTATGAAGTTATTCAATTCGCGCTTTTTCGCACTACTCAGGGTTAAGATTTCACGTCGTTCTCCTTGAATTCGTACGGTAGTGCCATCCTCTGCTTGTTCCCATATTTTCTTCTATTGGCAATCCATGATAACACGATGTCCAAAGTGCCAATCCATTCCAAGAATCACGTCGTATCCATTGAATTCTATTACTCGAAAGTCGCATGTCATAAGGGTACTGATCACTCGCAACATGCACGCTCTACAAACGGAATCTACTCGTGCTAGACATCCTAAGGGTGTGATAACGCTTAGGGTTTGGTCTAAGGCCTCAGGTTTCAAGAACAAAGATTTCATGCAGGCTAAAGATATAAAAGAATGGGATGCTCCAGAATCAAATAGCACTTTCACTAAGATATTAAACAATACAAATATACCTTGTACAACCTAAGTGTCTTCCTCTTCCTCTTCTTCTTGTAGGATAAAAATGCGTCCTCCAGGCTGGTTTTCATTTTTGTTCCTGGTGTTCCCATTCCTTATCCCATTGCTTGAACATCCTTGGGATTTCTGATTTTCGTTATGCGGTAACCTTCCTCTTCCATTCTACAGGTAAGCTGTTGGCCTAGCAACTTGAATAGGTTATAGGTTTCTTGGTAATAGATTTTGGGGTTGCCATCATTGTTGGGGTTGGTTATTCTGATTCCTCTATTTTAGTCGTTGATAGTGCGTCCTCTTCTTTCCCAGTTGTTGACATTCATAACAGATCACAGATCTCGTAGAGGCACCCTTTAATTGCCCATATCTATTATCCTCATCATATGATTTCATAGGGACAAACATTCTGTTGCTCCTTATAGGTTCTCCAGAGTTGGTACTTCCCTTTTTTTGGTTCTAAATCTTCCTTGAATCGGCTAGATCGATTTTAGCAAGCAAAGCGTCTTGAACTACTTGTATGTATGTAGGGAGCTGCAAGAAAATCACCCTTGTTCGAACAAATGGTTTAAGGCCCTATTAAATCTTTTGTGCCTTAGATTCCTCATCTGACATTAGGGTTGCGACAAAGTGACTTAACTCCTCAATGCAATTCACATACTGCGTTACTGTCATCGAGCCTTGTTTAAGATCCAAGAACTCATGAACTTGTCCTTGACGGAAGGGGGTTGGAAAATACTTTTCCTAGAATAAGCCCTCAAACTGGTCCCACGAGTTTACCCGAAAAGTCTCATGGAGAAAGGTTTTGTGGCTAGGGTTGTTGTTTTCAAGTTAAGGAAACTATGTGGAGTATATGGTGTATAGTGAGAATATGAATATGAGTGTGTGAGGTTTATGAAGCATCTGATGGATGTTATTGGTGTAGCTGATTTGGTCATTTTAGGGCGACGTGTTAATGGGTGGAGATCCCATAAGAGGATGATGGCGGTGGTCTGTATCTAGCTTAAAGTCTGGATGTAGTGATGTTTTGTTACCCTTAAGGAGCGAGTGAGAGGGTGGTATCTTTGGTCTAAAGTTGGTAGGCGAGGTTCGTTTTCCTTGTGTTGCGTGTAATGACATAAGAGACCGGTGTTCCTGGGTGAACGTTTGTGTTTTCTGACAGGTGTACCGGAGCTGTGAGCTCGAGATTGTGGCATAATTTTTGCCTACATGTTTGGTTGTTACCTACATGTTGGGAATCAAGTTAGTGTAACAAGACCTCGTGAAGAGATGTTCTAAAGTGATGCGAGTATGTATGGCACTGTGCATTGGTGGATAAACGGTGAGGATCTGTGGACGCATGAAATGCGTCGTTGGGATGTGAAGGAGTAAACTATAGTTGTAGTGGTTAAGTAAAGATTTGAGTATGAGGATTTGGTGTGACGAGGAATATACCCATTATGAATGGTGGCCAATAATGTTTGTATTAAGATGTCTGATATCTTCACAAGGAATAATGGTTAACCTTCCCATAACCCGTGTGTGTGACGGTTTCCTTGAAGGATAGTGGCATTGAGTAAGAACCTAAAGTTGCCTCGTGGTTTCTCTAGAAAGAGAGACGTATCATAATTGGTTATCCAGTCAGACTGTTCTCCCTTGGTAGGAATTAAATGTTGGGATTGTATGAGTGTAGGTTTGTTTACCTGTGGTTCCTTGAAGAGCCTGTTTGCTTTTCCTCGCAAACTCGAGTGTTTTGAAACGTAATTCAATTTGTATGGAATGTCGATAGCTTTAACTCTCATTGAGAGAGATCCTAAGGGAATTCAGTGATTGAATTGTTTATATGGTGAAATTCTCAAGCATTAGTTTAGTGGAATTCTTGTAAGAGCAAAGGTCCGTGTTGGATCATTATCATCATGACTAGGAGATTGTGTTTGGGGATCGTGCAGGGTGCAGGAGGTTTGAAAGAACCATACAAGGGTTTGATAGTGTGGTTGGCCTAGTGCTAAGGCGGTGTTTCATGAATATGATATGTCTGGAGATTTTTTTGTCTTCAACCTTAGATTCAAAGGTAGGTATGTTGTTACCCATGGGAAAGAAGAGTAGAGTAATAAGGTTCAGTAGTGTACCGTGTGATTTGGGTGGCCTGGGGTGACAGGAAAGAAACTGTGGGTTAAGATGTCTACGATAGATGTGTACCCGGGGAGCAAAAGTGCTGCAAGCATCTGTATGAGCGTGGGAGTTATTAGTAACCTTAGATGAAAGGTTTTAGGGTTGGGTTTTCTTTGTCTGGTTTCGTGCACTTTCCATGTGAGTTGCTTGGACACTGGGCTTGAGGCTGTGATATGGCTGTGAGTTACCTAGTGAAAGTTAGGTTACTGAAGCGCAACCCTGTGAGGTGAGGTCTCGGCGCAACGAGATGTATTGTATGAAGTATAAGGATTGATGGAGTTCGCGTGCAGGAAAATGAGGTCTGAGAGTACGTTGAGGTTGGGTCATTATTTTTGATTGGCCATTTCTTTCTTAGGAAGAAGAAATGGTTGTCCTGCAGATAGTGGTGGTGTGCGGATTGCTCCACCTTGGTTAGGTGTAACAATTGGGACTGCTGGTTAATTCTTAATCCGGTCATTTCGGGGAGATAGGAGTCTCTATGGATTAGTATTCGTGTAATGATCCGTGAGTTGCGCCTAGAGAATGGGTACTACAAGAATCGAGTGATTGGAGAGCTAAGTTTCTCGTGGGTTATTTGGATGGAGTTTGTTTGCTTCACCGTGTAAGTGTAAGTTTGTGGGGTTGTGTTCCCTGTGAGATGGGGTTGGTAGACCAAAAATATTTGTTCTTGCTAACAAAAGGGTTAGTGTTGAGGCGTAGAGTCTTTTTTTGCAATAATTAACGGAGGATTGTTAATCGTTGTGTGCAGTTTGTTCTCGGTGGTGTAAGGTATGGTTACACCTCTAGCTCTCAGTGGAATGGAAAGTTTGTTGGAACCCCACGGCTAGGGTATTTACGTGGTAGGTTATTGATAGACTTTTGTGAGTTTGAGTTTGTGTTTTGTTTGGGGCTTGAACTCTCAGAGTTCTTAAAGTCGAGGAATGGTTGTCGACTGTGGTGAGTATTGTATTTTGGACGTAATCGTATGTTCGAATTATAACCCCGAGAATGTGGTAAGATATGCGTTAAGAAGGAGTCAATGTTTGAGAAACCTTGGTTGGTATAACCTGTGGAGACTGGCGTGATGGTTTTGTTTGGAATATAAGGGCCATGATGAGCACTATACAAGAAGTTACTCAGTGTAATAGGTAAGTTTTGGTTGGCTACCTGACGAATAAGACCAGATCTTGAGTACTCTGCTATTGTGGTTCATGATGGAGGATTGAATAGAGGACGAAGGTTTAGATGAAGTGCATACTTGTGTATTCTAGGTGAATTAAGTGAGTTTTTCTCTAGAAGTGAGTGTGCTGTTGCTCGTAGATGAGCATTTTATCAGCTTCAGTGATGGCGTCAATAGCATCAACACGGTAGTAATGTGATAAACAAGTGGGGGGGTCATCAGTTGATTGTCAGAACAAGAGTAAGGTTTGTGTGAGACAGGTGACTTCGTGGGTTCGGCGAGAGTTGTATATTGAGGTTTGACAGTGCGAGATGGGTTTTGATTCGATGTTTTATGGATAACAGTAGTATTAGTGGGGACTTTGCACACACGGGCAGTCCTTATGGCAATTAATTCTTTGAAGATGTGTTTATGCCGTGTGGTGACAGTCTTGAGGTTTCTGTGGTTGGGTTAGAATTAGAGATTGGTGATGGTTGAGGGGGTGGTATTTGGCTTGAGATTCAGTATTGAATTTTGGGGATGAAATTTCTTTAAGGGGGGAGAGTTGTGAGACCCTGACCCGTGTTATTTTTAAAAATGATTAAGTGTAGATGGAAGTATGAATTAAACTTGATCTTGGTAATGTTGGGAGCTTGCATATGCATAAAAGATATGTTAGAGGACGAATATGAGTTTCTAATGAATGTCTGGACAAAAATATGTGAAAAATGTTTGAAGGAAAATGACATACCTTCACTAATTTGATAATAACTTTTTGGACAAAATGAATCATGGGATGAGGTTTGAACCATTGGAAAGTAGACTTCTGGGGCTTCAGTTTGAGGATAAGAACGACCCTATTGGAGTTCGGATGAAGGATATATGCTTGTTTAAAGTTGGGCCAACAGTGTAGTCACGGACACCGATCGAGCGGTCTGTGTCGGGCAGAGGCTATAAATCTCAATTTTTTGGTTAGTTTACTCATTTTCTATTCTCTCATCTCTCTCTAAAATTGAGGAGTGACCTAGGATTAAGGTTTTGGAACTCCTTAGAGCATTCCATGGTCGTCGGAGGTTGAGATCTTACCGTTTTCTTGAGCGACCCACTATTAGAGAGCGTGGATGTTCGTGGAATGCTCCTCTATGGCCGTGCAACTTGAGCTTTGGTGGATTTGAACTTGCGGGAGGTTCGATTCTTAGCGGTGGTATATCAGGCCCCAAACTCCAAGGTCACGTGAAAGCCCACCAAAACACTGTTTATGAAAATAAGATTTTTAGTTGCAAAACCAACAACCCAAAAATACAGCATTTGGATAAAAGAGTACCCAAGATTTATCTCTCATAAACAGTAAACATACAGTTCCATACATACATAAAGTATATTGCCTCATGGCATACAAAACTCGCCTTCAGAAACAGGCATCACATGTAAGAATACATGTCTCAAAATAACAAGAAAACTAGTACAAGTCTTCCACCACTACGGGCACCTCTAGGTCAACTCCTCATGTTCACCTATACCTGAAAAAGGTTTACACAAAATCCCACACCGTGAGTCAAAGCCCAATAGAAACAGACTGTAAAGCTGTAAAACAAGATATGCAATCATATAGTATGAGCTGACTCAACCACAGAAGTCTAAAAAGATTTTCCATCCTTAAAACTAAGTATTTCAAACAATGCAAACAACCTGACACAGTTAAGGGAAAATAGTAATAAAATAATATTCTCCACTCAGATCACACAACTGAGAAAAATAAGATAAAATGATTCCTATTTAACGACTCTGTCAACTCAAGACATAGGTAACAGCTATAGACTCTTGCCCATTACCTATCCCTGAACCGCTTATGGCCTGCTAAGTAATGACAAGTTCTATACGAAGTTACAACAACGCAGCTACACATAGGGAAACTGGCTATTTACGAATTTCCATGACTGAGGGAAGAAGCACCCAGTAGCTCTTTATGGATTGCCACGATCGAGGGAAGAAGCACCCAAACTCAAACACTGCTACGGTACATCTATAAATCATTTAAAAATGATCTACGAATGATGGTTAAATAGTTTTATAGTTATGCATCAACATGTATAAAAAGATCCAAAATCCATCAACATGGAGATCTACAAGCATGTAAAAACATACTCCCATAAATATTTTAAAAGTTGAAACTCAACCCCAAGGGTTAGCTCAAACCCTCCAAAAAACATAGTTTGTCGAGATTTTCACAAATCTGCCGTTTTCAAAACAACAATTTGAAAACCTGATATCCACAAGTCTACATGATGTAAGAAGCCAAGAAAAGCGCAAAACATGCTTTTTACCCAAACAAACAAGGTTTAAACATAAAACGTGACATTTGGCCAAAATTGAGTGAAAAACGGTTAAAAAATCTCGACATACCCTCACTCTTTTTCCCATAACTTTTTCTACAAAAATTATTTTATTATGAGGGAGGTGTCATTGGAAAGAAGACTTCTGGGGCTTCGATTTGAGTATAAATATGACCCCATTCTGTGTCTGAATGAGGGAAATATGATAAAAAAGGGCCCAAAAAATTACCCTACGGCTACAATGCTCGCTAAGTGCTCGCAAAGCACTTGAGCGCCTCTCCACCAGTGAGCAGTGCTCACTCAGTGGCCACTTGGCACTTGAGCACCCTTCAGTGTGCACTGACGCTCCAAATCATCCCTGTTTTGAGTTCTAAGCCCTAAAACTTTCAAATACTCACTATGATGCTTTAAAACATATATAAACCTACCAATCCACATATTATAAACACCCACGGACATACACGAGCCCAAAACTACCACAAAACCCCAAAAGAAACATTCAAATACGATTCCATCCAATCGAAATGATGAAAAATAGTTTTTAAACCAAAAAAACCCAATTTATCGAAACATAAATCGCTTTTTCATGTATTTTAAGTCGGAAAAACTATATGCGATTACACGTAGTATCCCTTTAAGATAATAGAGTCTAGAATCCTACCTCGGTGAGTTAAAAACTCAACGTCTCGATCCACGTGCAAAACTAAATTTCACCAAAATAAAATTCTATTCAGATGAATGCATAGACCACCGTGCTAATAACAAGGATCGACAGTTGGATCGTCGAAAATTGAGCCCCGGGCCCCTGAGAAGATAGAGAGAAAGTAAAGAGAAAAATGATGAAACATGTGATCCCTGGCTGCAAACATGTGATCCTTGGCTACCACCCAAATCCTTTCTAAGATCTCAAAAGGTTCAATAAAGTGCGGTGATAGCTTCCCACTATAGCCAAACCTCATCAGACCTTTGCGTGGCGAGACCTTCAGAAACATGTGATCCCTGGCTGCAAACTCTAAAGGTCTCCTCCTCCGGTCGGCATAACTCTTCCGGCAGCTTTGAGCTGTCACTAGGCGTTGACGAATCACGGCAATCTTCTCTGTCGTCTCCCACACCAAGTCGGGCCCCAATACTGTGGTCTCTCCCACCTCTGTCAAACATACTGGTGGCCTACACAGCCTACCATACAAAGCCTCATACAGTGCCGTCCCTATACTGGACTGATAACTGTTGTTGTATGCAAATTCTGCCAATGGTAGATGATCTTCCCAAGAACCCCAAAAATCAAGTACACAAGCCCTCAACATATCCTCCAGTATCTGTATGGTCCTCTCAGACTGACCATCCGTCTAGGGGTGAAAAGCAGTACTGAACATCAAACTCGTCCCCAAAGCCTCCTGAAAACTTTGCCAAAAGCGCGATGTAAAGCGTGGGTCTCGGTCAAAAACAATGGACACCGGCCCACCGTGTAACCGAACTATCTCTCTGACATACAATCGACTCAATCTATCAACCGAATCCTTCACACGAATGGGAAGAAAGTGTGCAGACTTCGTCAGCCTATCCACCACAACTTATACCGCGTCGTGTCCCTTTGGTGATCGAGGAAGTCCTGATATAAAATCCATCGTGACGTTCTCCCACTTCCACTCAGATATAGGAAATGATTGTAACAATCCTGCCGGTGTCTGGTGTTTCACCTTTACCTGCTGACAGGTGAGGCACCGAGAAACGAATCAGATCACATTTCTCTTCATTCTCGTCCACCAAAACTGATGACACAGATCGTGATACATCTTAGTGCCTCCTGGATACACTACAAGGCAAGAATGATGGCACTCGTGTAGTATATCCGCGCGGCATGCCTCTAGTACAAATAACCTCCCAGCCAATCTCAAGCCCCTATATGAACTCACCACCCATCCCGATGTGTCCTCTCCATTAGCAATACGCTCTCATTTCATCTGAGCCTCTTGATCCATCTGTTGGGCCTCTAGCACACGTGCAATCAATGCAGGTAGTCAAACTATTGAAAACAAAGTGGCACCCCTCGTTGTCTCCCCGAGACACAGATCAAACTCTCCTATCTCTCCAAGCATGTCCCACTCGCGTATAGCCACAGAAGCTAACGAACCATGAGATCTCCTACTAAGAGTATCAGCCACCACATTAGCCTTACCTAGATGATACTGCAAGTTAAAGTCATAATCTTCCAATAACACTATCTATCGTCGTTGGCGCAAGTTCAAGTCTTTCTACGAAAATAAGTATTTCAAACTCTTGTAATTAGAGAAAACCTCAAAGTGCTCACCATAAAGATAGTGATGCCATGTCTTCAAGGCAAAGACCACGGCTGCCAACTCCAAGTCATGTGTAGGATAGTTGTTCTCATGTATGTTTAGCTGTCGATAACCATAGGCTACAATATTACGTCCCTACATCAGAATACAACCCAAATCGTCGTGTGACACATCGCAATACACTATATCTCAAACCTCTCTCTCGAATGACCAACACAGGCATGCTAGTCAACCTCATCTTCAACTCCTAGAATGCTGACTCACAAGACTCACTCCAAATAAACATAACTCCCTTCCGCGTCAGATGCGTCATCGGTGTAGCAAGTCTAGCAAAGTCCTTCATGAACTGTTGATAGTAGCCTGCAAAACCTAGAAAGCTACAAATCTCAAAGACATTTTTCGGTTGTTCCCAATCCATCACTGCATCAGTCTTTGACGAATCCACTGCTACTCCATCTGTAGACACCACGTGTCTAAGAAACCTCACCTCAGGCATCAAAAACTCGCACTTCTCAAACTTTGCATACAAGAGATGCTCTCTCAGAGTTGTAAATTAATACGCAGATGATCCTCGTGCGCCTCCCTCGTGGGTGAATAGATAAGAATATCATCCACGAACACCACCACAAAACTATACAAATATGGATGAAAAATCCTATTCATCAAACTCATAAACGTCGCAGGAGCATTTGTCAGACTAAACGGCATGACCAAAAACTCGTTGTGACCATAACGAGTCCGAAAGGCGGTCTTCGCTTTGTTCTCGTCCCTAATCCTTAGCTGGTGATTTCCTGATCTCATATCAATCTTCGAGAAACAACTCGATCCCTTCAACTGATCAAACAAATCATCTATCCTCGGCATAGGATACTTATTCTTCACCGTTACCTGATTCAGCTTTCGGTAGTCAATACACAATCACAAGGATCCATCCTTCTTCTTAGCAAAAAGAGTAGGGGCTCCCCTTGGTGAAGTACTCAGGCATACAAACCCCTTATCAAGTAACTCCTGAAGCTGTACCTTGAGTTCTCGCAACTCAGTTAGTGCAAAGTGGTAGGACAGCATAGATATGGGAGCAGCTTCTAGAACCAGATCAATAGAAAACTCTACCTCGTAGCTCAGTGGCAACTCAAACAAATCGTTAGGAAAGATGTCGGATAATCACAAACCACAAGGGGTAACTCTCCTCGGATCCCAACCGTCTCATCCAACATGAGAGCTTAAAAAAGGAAACTCAGGTTCCCTCGACTCCGAGCAATACCTGTCATGGATGCCAAACCCTCATCCCTATCACCCAAGAAACGAAAGTAATCACCCGTCGGTGTACAAATAGATACCGTCCGTCAATCGCAATCGATAAAGGCTCAGTAGGTGGTCAGCCAGTCCATCCCTAGGATGACATCAAATGTGGTTATGTCTAGAATGATAAAGTTAAACTCTAAAAAACGACCGACGACCTCCAACACGCAAGATCTACAAACGTGACTCAGCATCACACTCCTACTGACTGGGGTCTCTACACTCAACGCACTATCGAACAAGTTTGTCTCTAACCCTAATGCAGATGCAAACACAGAGGAAATAAATGAATGCAAAGCACCCGTGTCGATAAGAACACTAGCCCATGATCTATGTACTAGGAGAGTACCTTTGATCACGGGCGTAGTAGCTACAGCATCGGGCACGACCAGTGCTCTGGAAGAACTGGGGTCTGCAAGAACATCTGTTCTGGCCTGTCAACTGCGGCCCTGAACTGTCGACTGTCTACCCGACTGTATTGAGGCACCACCCTCTGCAAACCTGGATGTCTAGGCTTTAGGCTGCTGATACGTCTGTCGTCTCAGAGCAGATGGAACAGCTAGTGCTCCTGCTGTACTTTGAATGCTCCCTCCTCTAGGATAGTTCCTCCTAATGTGCCAGACTGACCACACTCGAAACATACTGGTGGTCCTCTCCCCTGAGACTGGGCAGGTGCTGAACTCTGAACCTGGCCCTTCAACGGGCACTCAGGTGATCGATGCCTTAACTGTCGACATCGATAACAAATGACCTCTCTTTGCTCTTTCCTACAGAGGCTACTGAAGGTGCAAGCATAGAAATTCACGGCTGATACGACCCTACCGGATAGGAACTCGAACCAGAAGATCTGTGGCGCTTCCTCTTCTACCCCTAAGACTACGTACGTCCCCTATCTTGCTGACTCCTACTCTCTCTGTCCCGATGGGTCTCGTTCAGGGTGTCTTCCACTTTCATGGATGTCTCTACCAACTCTGTGAAGATCTGCATCCTGAATGCTGCCATTCTATCTCCAATAGCTAGCCTCAAATCCCGTTCGAACCTCTTTGCACGAAATTCATTAGTAGGCACAATCTCCTATGCAAATTGGGACAAGCTAGTGAACTCGGCCTCATACTGAATCACTGACATCATCCCTTGAGTCAAGAAAAGGAAGTCCTCTCTCTAACGGTCCCTCAAGTGCCTCCCACTATAGTCCTTGCAAACTTCCACCATGTATGAGCACTCCCTCTTAGCTGGAAGGTAGAAAATATAACCCTCAGATCATCCTCCTCTATCTAAAGCATATCCAAGATCCTAGTAACCAGCTCCACCCATTCAGTGGCTACCGTGGGGTTGGGATCCCCAAAAAAGGTAGGAGGGTCAAGATGGCGAAACTCAATCATCGCGATCGTCGCCCTCGGCTCAGGTACGCTCTCCCTTCCCCTAGCGGCCTCTACCAGCTGCCAGATGGAGCCGACCATTTCACACAACAGATCTACCCCATCAACTAGCCCTTGGGGTGCATTAGCATCCCCAATATTTGGGACTGGAACATCCCTTTGACCAGAAACATGGCCACGGCCTTGACCATGGCCTCGTCCTCTCCGCGCAGACATTACTTTATCGAAAGCAACATAAGAGGATAAGCTTTCCTATAACATGTTATTGCTAACGTAAAAGACATAACACACATAAGCATGCTAACACATAGCCATTTAAGATTATGTCAACACATCTCACATACTGAGGAGGACCGACAAGAAAGTCTCGTCTATTTGCATAACCTACTTAGATTCCTTACTAGAAAATACGTCGGCCAAATGCCTTTCTAACATGGCTTCCAAGTTTGTTAACCCAAACGCCCGGAGATAAGACTAATAAATCCTAAGGTCCAACCTCCATACTCACGTATACACAACTATCATGCTGAACAGGCTATCATGCGTAAGGTAGAAACACTTAAACACATGCAAATAAGCACACACACATCCTCACAAGGTGATGTACCCTTTTTCCATGGCTCTTAGGTATTCGAACCTAGAGCTCTGATACCAAGTGGTCATGCCCCAAACTCCAGAGTCACGTGAAAGCCCACCAAAACACCATTTATGAAAATAAGATTTTCAGTTGCAAAACCATCAACCCAAAAAATACAGCATTTGGATAAAAGAGTACCCAAGGTTTATCTCTCATAAACAGGAAACATACAGTTCCATACATACATAAAGTATATCGCCTCATGACATACAAAACTCGATTTCAGAAACAACCATCAAATGTAAGAATACATGTCTCAAAACAATAGAAAAACTAGTACAAGTCCTCCACCACTACATGCACCACAAGGTCAACTCCTCATGTTCACCTATACCTGAAAAAGGTTTGCACAAAATCCCACACCAGGAGCCAAAACCCAATAGAAATAGACTATAAAACTGTAAACCAGGATATGCAATCATATAGTATGAGCTGACTCAATCACAGGAGTCTAAAATTGTTTTTCATCCTTAAAACCAAGCATTTCAAATAGTGCAAATAACCTGCCACAGTTAAGGGAAAACAGTACTAAAATAATATTCTCCACTCGGATCACACAATCGAGGAAAAGAAGATAAAATTATTCCTTTGTACCGACTCTATCAACTCACGACAAAGGTAACAACTATAGACTCCTGCCTATTACCTATTCCTGAACCACTTAAGGCCTGCTAGTTAATGACAAGTTCTATACGAAGTTACAACAACGTAGCCACACACGGGGGAAATCAGCTCTTTACGGATTGCCATGACCGAGGGAAGAAGCACCCAATAGCACTTGACGGATTGCCACAACCGAGGGAAGAAGCACCCAAACTCAAACATTGCTACGGTACATCTACGAATCATTTAAAAATGATCTACGAACGATGGTAAAACAGTTTTATAGTTATACATCAACATGTATAAAAAGATCCAAAATCCATCAACATGGAGATTTACGAGCTTGTAAAAACATACTCCCATCAATGTTTTAAAAGTTGAGACTCAACTCCAAGGGTTAACTCTAAACATCCACAAATTATAATTTGTCGAGCTTTTCACAAATTTGCCATTTTCAAAACCATCTAAAAACCAGATATCCACAAGTTCATATGATGTAAGAAACCAAGAAAAGCAAAAAACATGCTTTTTAACCAAACAAACAAGGTTTAAACGTAAAACGAGACATTTGGCCAGAAATGAGTGAAAAACGGTTAAGACATTTTGACATACCCTCATTCTTTTGCTCATAACTTTTTCTACAAAAATCATTTTATTGTGAGAGAGATTTCATTGGAAATAAGACTTCTGGGGTTTCGATTTGAGTTCAAAAACGACCCCATTCCGAGTCCTAATGAGGAAGATATGATCAAAAGAAAAAGGCCCAAAAAATAGCCTTGCGGCCACAGCGCTCACTAAGCGCTCGCAAAGCCCTTGAGCGCCTCTCCACCAGTGAGTAGCACTCGCTCAGCGCCCGCTTGGTGCTTGAGCGCCCTTCAACTTGCACTAACGCTCCAGATCATCCCTGTTTAGAGTTCTAAGCCCTAAAACTTTCAAACACTCACTATGATGATTCAAAGCACATATAAACCTACCAATCCACATATTATTAACACCCATGGACATACACGAGCCCAAAACTACCACAGAACCTCGAAAAAAACATTCAAATACGATTTCATCCAACCGAAATGATGAAAAACAACTTTTAAACAAAAAAAACTCGATTTATCGAAACATAAATCGCTTTTTCATGCATTTTAAGACTGTAAAACTATACACGATTACACGTAGTATCCCTTTAAGACAATAGAGTCTAGAATCCTACCCCGAGGAGTTAAAAACTCGATGTCTCGATCCACGTGCAAAACTAAACTTCACCGAAATAAAATTCCGTCCGAATGAATGCGTAGACCACCGTGCCAATAATAAGGATCGGCAGTTAGATCATCAAAAACCAAACCCCGGGCCCCTGAGAAGTTAGAGAGAAGGTAGAGAGAAAAAGGAGAAAACTTAGTTGAGAAATTTTGAAAATATATTTTGAAAATATCTAACGCCAGATATTTATAGACCTCCAAAATATCTTCTTTTTTTGAAATTTTAAAATTCGCACCACAACTCCTAACAACCCCGGGAACCAACCCCACATGCATATTTAAACCAGATCATGCATCAAAATATATATAAACATGCTAAAGCAAAAACGTCAAAACGCGCGCCAAAAAATGCCGAACATGTGTGTATCACAAAAATGAAATAGAACAGGGTCTCACATGAGACGTCCTTGAGATAGGATCTAGATTCTCTCTTATGATTTGTTTAGATATGTGTTGATTATTTTCATTAGAGAAAATCCTAGCATGCTGTATGGATGAAATTGGGACTTAAGTTGGGTTTTTGAGAAAATTGAAGTGTGTGGATCCTATGCTGAGTATTTAGGATGTATTAAGTTCTTGGAAGATGAAAAGAAGTTAGGGAGTTTGGATTTTATTATATTGAAGGTAATTTGTTACAAAATGAACCAATATATGAATTTTAGCTAAAGGTAAAGATTTTTGAGCCACTTGATAAAACATGGAATTTTAGAGAAGAATGAGCCTTTTTGAGAAATAGTTAATCATGAGAAATAATTAATCATGGTTTTTAAGAGAATGTTGTACACAGGTTTTTGGGTTGTTTTTGGTTCACAAAAATATTTACGCCCCGAGGGAGATTTTAGAATGACTTTACCTCCTTTTAAAAAGTTAATTCTTGGCCCTAAATGTGTAAAAAGGGTATGAAAAATTCTTTTATGTATTGAAAACTAGGTTTTCGGTTTGAAAAAGAACCTGGAGTAAGACCGATCAATAGACCGATCAATCGATCTACCGAGCGGTCTTTTGATACTCTCGGTTCTTTTATGCAGGCGAGAGACCGATCGAGTGGTCTTCTCACTGATCGATCGGTCTGGGTTATTTTTATAAGTTTCAATGTTTTGTTTTAAAGGCCTGGTTCTTGGGAACTATGACCCTAGTTTTCTAGTGTCACGCCCCAAATACTAGGGTCACGGAAAGTTAATGAAACGACCCATTTAAGAAAACAAGATTTGGAGTTGGAACGCCATCAACTTAAAATATTACAACATTTGGATAAAGATCCCCAAGTTTATCTCTCATAAACAGAAATCATGCAAACTCGTACATGTATAAATATATCACCGAAAGGCGTACAAAACTAGCTTTCTGAAACAGCCATCACATGTATAAGTACATGTCCAAAATAGAAAAACTACAACGAGCTCTCCATCACCACAAGCCTCTAGATCAACTCCATGTGTTCACCTGAAAATTGTTTTATAGCAAAATCCCACACCGTGAGCCGAAGTCCAATAAGAAAAGACAATAAAGTTGTAAAGCAGGCAATATGCAATCATATAGGGTAGGAGCTAAACTCAACCACCGAACCCAAAATGATTTTTCTCTCAAAAACCACAAGTTTTCCACTAAGTCAACACGGGCCTCAAAAACGGTTTTATCTCATAAAACCCACATTTTCATCTTTCAAACTATGCATATCATTCTAACAGATATCAAGCCACAATTAAGGGAAAGCTATAATAAAATAGTAATAAAAAACATGATCTTTGTTCACCCGGATCATACAAGTGGAATCAAAATATTATTTTCCCACTTGGAACACACAACCGAGGAAAATAAAACGGTAATCAAAAACATTGTTCCCTCGCAGAATGTACCATCGCGGAAAAGATGAATATGATCCTATGTACCGACTTTGTCACCAGGGGACAGAGGTAGCAACTATAGACTCCTGCCCATTATCCTAGTCCTGAACCACTTAAGGCCTGCTAGATAATGACAAGTTCTATACGAAGCACCATAATAAACCATTCAATTTATGGGTACGACCCTGAGGGAGTTGAGCACCCATCCACCTCAATTTACAGGGACTAACCCAAAGGACCTAAGTACCTACTCTGCGCATGTTTTCGGACTTACACCGAGGGAAACTCGTGCCAAATACATGTCATCCTGGTACATCTAGATAGTCATCCAAAAATTGAACCATAGCTCAACTATGAAAACATTTTACAAATATACATTATACATGTATATACAGATCCATCCATCAACATGGAGATCAACCAAAACATTTCCAAAAAGTTTTCCAGAAAAATAGTTATACAACACGTGTATAAACAAGAGATACAATCCTTGAACCATGGAGATCAAACAAAACACTTTCAAAATGTTTTTTCCCGTTTCTAACAAAACGTTCAAAACTTGAGACTCAACCCCAAGGGTTAGCTCCAAACCTCCAAAACATAAAATGTCGAGATTTTTCACAAAATTGCCAATTTCTATCGTTTTCAAGAACACCCTTTGAAAACCATCCAACCACAAGTCATATCATGCAATAAACCAAGAAAAGCGTAAAACATGCTTTTTATCTAAAATAAGATTTAAACACAACACATGATATATAAGCATTTTAACTAGGGAAAAAGCATACAGCTATATGTAGCATCACTGGCCAACCGCTACTATCACGTCCCGACACCTGGGCCACGTGAAACACCCAAAAAGAAACTCCCAAGGAACATGATACTTGATGAAAAGGGCTCACAAGGATGAAAAATAACCTCTCCCAAGCATTTGGCCAAAAATGGATGAAAAACGGTTTGGAAATCTTGACACACCTTCACTCTTTTGGTCATAAATTTTTCTACAAAAATAATTTTAAGGTGAGAGAGGCTCCATTGGAAAGAAGACTTCTGGGGCTTCAATTTGAGTATAAGAACAACCCAATTCCAAGTCCGGATGAGGAAGATAACACCAAAACAATATGGCCCTACACAGCCAGTCCGCTCGAGCGAACATCGGGCACTCAAGCGAGCTACTACCCGAGAAGAACATAGAAAATCTGTTCTTGGTGTTCTAAGCCTCCAATCCCTCAAACACTCACTAACCATCATCTCAACCACAAATTAAAGCCTCCAAACACCTTTTAAACACCCTCGAATACACCCAAACTCGAAACTACCATAGATCATCGAAAAGAACATTTCAAAATCCGTTTTCATCCAACTAAAACGAACATAAATGCCTTTTTAAACCAAAACCCAGTTTAACGAAACATAAACTTCTATCCGTGCATTTTTAACCGGTCAAAATACTTATAATTGCACACAGTACCCTTATACAGCAGTAGAATCTGAGATCCTACCTCGTTGAGCTAAAAGCTCGACGTCTCAATCCACGTGCAAAAATAAACTTCGTCAAAATCAAAATTTGACCAGATGGTTGCATAGCCCTCAATGCCGATACCAAGAATCCGTAGTCTAATCGTCAAAAATTGAACCCCAGGCCCCCGAGAAGTTAGAGAGAAGGCAAAAAGAAAAAGAAGGAAACTTAAGAGTTAAGTTTTGAAAATATCTTGTTGGGAATGTATACTGAAAAGTTATGCTTTTATGTATTTTATTCTAGATCCCTGGCATATTAATGAGAAACCTTTTAGATGATTTTGCATTCGTGGTTTCATATTTATATTTGTGATGAATTAATGTATAATCCGTATATTCTGTCCAGTATTTGACTCGGTGCGTGCTGCGCGGAAGATCGAGTCAAAGGTTTTAACAGATTGTACAGGTAGGCTCACAATCGCAATGGACCCAGACATTCTATTGGTACCATTGTAGTACATCGTTATAGTAGCTGGTCTTGACTAGGTCGAACGGATCGACTTCAGGTTTAAAGAATTCGATGTTCGAACTCGATGTGTTAGTACATTTGGAGTGTATTGAGCGGGATCAACGGGATGATCGATTCTACACTGACTATATGAATTGATCCACATCCTATATTATCATGTATTGCACGAACTCTTAATCCCGAAGTGATTGATTAAT
>JAOTRH010051560.1:0-19307 GCA_034768845.1 Heliamphora exappendiculata
CCTCTTGCCACCTCCTCCTTTGTAACACACCAATTTTGATCAAATGAAAAATAATATTAATTTGTACTACTTTTCAACCTAGAGGTTTAATATTTTGGTAAAGATTTAAATATTTTAACGGATAATTTTAAGTTAAAAATTTAAGTGTATTATTGTTAATTGAATACATTTTGAGAAACATAATTTTAGTTATTAACTTTAAGCATAAAATATAAAATTTTAATTTGAAAAACTATTATTTAAAATTATTAAATTTAAAAATTTTAAGTAATTAAATTTTAGTATTATTCTTACTTATGACTGTAAAGAAATTAATTGTGTTTTATGCAATTTATTTCTATGTTTTATTTTGAGTGGCAATTCAAGGTTTTTTTTAGTAGGAGTATAACTCTTTATGGATTAAGATAGGTTTTATAAGAGTTTGAATTAAAATAGAATCTCTTTAGGATCTAGTGCATGTTTATCTTGTATGATCAAGAGAGTTCTTATTCAAATTAGACTTCGTGGCACAACTATGCAAGTCAATAGTACAAGAAACTAAAGTAAGATTGGACATAAACATTTGGCCACGTGACTGCTCAAGCACCCAAAAGCCCGTTCGACCGGATTCCATGCAATTTTAAATAGATTAAAAATCTGCCGACTTGGTTTGAAGGTGACCTATATATAGGTCATTAATAAGACAGAAAAATACTTTTGAGACTTTACTATTCATAGTTCCAGCTCATATTTAGAAGTGTGTTTCATGGCCCAAAAAGATTAAAGATCGTTTGTTACAAATCTTAGACGGTGATCTAAGTTTCGACAAAGGATTCTACTGGTGAAACTGTTTCAAGGATTCGTTGCAGTTGAAATCAACTGGAGAACAGTGAACGAGAATTCGGCATACAAGTTTAGGATTAATAGATTGAGAATTCGATCAAAAGTCTATAAGTTGTATTGTAACTATTCGATTTATAGTACTTGATTTCTAGATTTGGCAGTTCCGTGATTTTTTACTTGAATTGATTTTTTTCACGTAAAAATTTGCGTGTTGTGATTTTTTCTTGTTGCTTATGTTTCCTGGTTGTGATTGATTAAATCGTTAAAATATTATTTTTTATCAAACGAAAAAGAAAATCGTATTTTTCAATTGGTATCAGAGCAGGATTATTTTTTTTAAATGAAAGTTTTTCGATTCTAATCAATCGCATTCATGGAATTTTTAAGAGAAGGAAACTCAACCGTACGACTTTCGTTGTTAGATGGAGAAAACTACCCCTATTGAAAAGCACGGATGATGGCGTTTCTTAAATCTATTGATGAAAAAATTTGAATGACTGTTGTAATTGGTTATACCCCTTTTACTGTTAACTGGTGAAAATGTTATTTTAAATCTATCCGGCTCCACAATTAACTGAAAACAAAATCAAAACGGCTCTGATACTAATTGCTGGAGGTAAACTGCTAAGATCATTAATTTGTAAACGATCTTTTTAAAAAATAAAATTGAACGGGCAATCGCCGAAACATGCTCCAAATAAAAACTTTTTGATGTTGAACGATCAAAACAAAAATTCGTACCACCACAGTTAATTCAGATAAATTCCTTTTGGTTAATTCTCCAACTACAAACTTTGATTTCTCGAGTTGAAGCTCCGATCAGTTCTTCTACTATATTTCCGATGTAATTTTTGAATGTAATGTAGGTTACGAACCTCCGAAAACTAAAACTGACAGAACTTAGACAACCTTTGTCTTGAAAGATAACTTCTAATTTTGGTTCAGTCTACCAGGATATTTATAGGGTTACAGCAGAGACCTGTGGAGTAATTATGACATAAATTTCTAGTGTAACCCTGATAGCCATCCAGCAGTTTTCACAAATATGCAAACCCCTCAGCGATTTCTGTAATCATGAAAACCTTATAACGATTTTTATAATTTTTATAAAATACTAAATTACAGTTCACACAACTAAAGAACTGTAACTGCACTATTAGCCATAATCTCAAGACCAATTTGCTTTGAGCTCCTGTTATTAAATGCTTAACTCATCTCCTCACGTTAAGATTCTCGATACCCGCCAATTAAATTTAATTACTGACAATTTAATTTAATCGGCATCTTTAAAATTTCTTCAGCCATTCTGCTTAACTTATTTGACCGCCAAATAATCAAATCTACCTGCGAAAATTGGCCCAGTCAAAACTTCTAAGCTTCCTTAAGGGTGCATCGTCAATCCCGAATAATCGGTACGTAGATTCCGTCGATAATTAATATTCACCATATAATTAATATCGCTATTCAACTTATCGGGACTATAGACCCATAAAAGAGCGCACCCTCTAATGAATCAAAATAACAAATATTAAATATATGCAGATAATAATTATTTCAGAATTAAGATCATAAGCACTCATAATAACTTTGGGATATGAATTAATTTATATAGTCAGTATAAAATTAATTAGCCAAATGTGGTCCTGTTTAATACACATAAAATATACTAGCACAGCGAGTTGAAACAATAGACGACGCTATTATCTGTTTTCCATAATCAAGATAAATCTACTAAAACTCTGTACTACAGTTGTACCAATAGTTTGCCTATTTCTATCTGAATTGTGAACCAAACTTATATTCTACAAGAACTTATAATCTGGTATTTTGTGTGCAAGCCATACTCTACACACCAGATTAAATACTGTACAGAATAAATGACAAATATGTATAATATTAAAGAAATGATATTACATGCATTACTCATTAAGATTTTCATAAAATAAAAAAATAATTTTATTAAAAATAAAATTAAATACTAAAACTAAAATAAATTCATAATTTTTAGTATACAACCCTGACATTTATCGCATCTAAGTTTGACATGAAAAGCACTACAACACAATTTATTAACACAAAGTTGAGGTTTAGCATAATATCTTTTGCAAGATTTGATCGACACTTTTACGTACCAATCAATGACTTAACCAAAACTGCACCCCTCGTCTTAGAGTGTTGAATAACTTGATATATATTATTGGGTCAATTTTCTAACACCTTAAACTTTTGACACAATTGGTGACTTAACAAAAACTACACTCCCTTTTAAAATTTGAGACATCACTGTAGTTAAGAATTTTCGTAGTGTCTCAATGTTATTATTCTCGTCGTTAAAAAAGATATATTGCGAAATTCAACTTGGTAGTTAAAGGCATCTTTATGTGTAATAAAGCAATTTGGTGTTCATCAATCAAGTCATTCCTAACAAAAAAATAAATAAATAAAAAACAAAAAACAAAAGAACTCACAAAGTTTTGCAATCTAGTAAGAGGGTGTTTGCCCAAGTAACTCATAGTAGCTTTTAGTTTTGCTACTATTAATTTTAGTTATAAATTATAATTTTTTTTAAATACCCACAGGTTTTGCTATAAGTTATAACTACTTTTTCATCTATTTCAGCTAAAATGTATAATATTTTCCAAGCACTCACAACTTCTATTATAAATTACAATTTATAAGTTACTAGTTTTAGTAATGCCAAACATCACCTAAGTAACAAAGTTTACAAAACAAAACTCGTACATTTCTCAATATAGCAAATTTCTGAGTGTGAGGCTTGCTCACATCCAAACCTCGTACATTTATACATATATCACCTGACCATGTTGCTTTCTAGGTATGTTTTGAAAATCGCCGAGTTTTAATGACTCATCTATACCCTCAGGAGTCGATACATTATTTGAACTGAGGGAACACAGATGTTATAAATGTAATGACCCAAGCGAACCACTGACCCAATAGCTTGAATAAAGAACTAACAATGCAATCAAAAATGTTTAAACTCAAGTTCTTAGTAGTAGCCCACAAATTTGTTCATATACTAAAAATAATCTCTATCTTCCATCGATGTGGGAGATATCACAATATCTACCTCTCAAATATGCGGCGTCCTTATCACGTAATCTAAGTTCATTTCCTGGTTGGGATATGGATAGCAGCCCATTAGCGGACACAATGCAACCTACAAGCGTGCACAATACATACAACATTATGATCTCTACCCCTCTCGAAACCTCTACTCATGTTGGGATTGACTCGAATCTCAATATCAGATTTAGCAGCTAGGTTTATTTAGCAGTTGTCCTATTTGTCATTTAGCACATTTTCTATTGTTGATTTAGCAGTCGTCCTATTATTGTTTTAACAGTTTCTGTTTTGGTAGTTTTCTATAAATAGGATAGCTAAGGTCTCATATTGTATGTCAGAAAATTAAAAGGCTAGCTGGTAGAGAGAAGGGAGTCGAATTTTGTACTCTTTCACATACGACATAGTAAAAATTTTCTCTCTCACTCGTGGACATAGGCCGGTGTGGGCCGAACCACGTAAATCTTTTGTGTTATTTATTTTATGTCTTTTTGTGCGTGATTTTGCTTTCGTTCGCGTTCGGAAATTAGTATTCAAATCTCAACATGTGGTATAAGAGTCGATAGTGGATGATTCGAGGTCGTGGTGATTGATCGGAGTAAGGTATTTTTTTTTTGATTTTGTATTGGATAAATCAAAAAAAATTTATTTTTCGCACAAAAAAAGGCGCAGCGCTGGTTGGATATCAGAATTTTTGCACTGTGATTTTATTGTTTTGCACGGTAAGACATTGTTTGCGCGAGAATTGAGGCTTCAATTGAGTGAAGGCAGCGGCGACATCATCAACCAAGCAAGAATTGTTTTTCACAGAGCCACAACAGTTTAGTTTTACTCAAAAACCAACACTGGATTGGGTAAGATTTTATTATTCACGCACTATTGGGTAAGATTTGTATTGTTTACGTACTGGTTCTTGGGTTTGAGCAAATCAATTGTTGGGATATTCGAAGGCAATAATCTAGTGTGGTTCATTGGGTTTCCAAATTATATTGATTGGGTTTCCTGACAATTGATATTGTTTGGGTTTCCTGTTTGGAGCAAGTTATTCCAAGGTTTTAATTTGGTATGGTAGGAGCACGGAATTAATTATTTAAATTTATTTTATTATTTCGGCTCGTATATATAATAGAATAATTAAGTGGAGGTGTCTCTTAAAGTTTTTTTGGCGCTGCGAATTTATCGGTATAGTCAGATTTTTCGATTTCTGCACCGTTTATTTGGATTGAACATATCGGCTTAGATTGGGATTGATCGGGTGTGATCGGGTACAATTAGGAACGATCGGGTACAATCAGAATTAATTTGGGCTACGTGGGACAAGGATTACACATATCTGTTATTGCGACGAGTTCAGATTGTGAAGATTGTCAAACAAATCAATGGCGTTGAAAAGTTCGAATTTCGTGATTGAACCTTTTAACGGCCACAACGACTTCACTTTATGGCAACAAATGGTGAAGAATATTTTGACGCGTGAAGGATTGATCAAGGATATCAGGAATAAGTCAGAAAAATCCAAAATGATGAAGGATGTAGAGTGGCAGGAGATGCAGGACTTGATAAACAGCACAATTCAATTATAACTCGGTACCAGCACTTTTCGGGAAGTCATCAACGAAAGCGATCCGGCAAAACTCTGGGCTAAGTTGGAGAGCAGATACAAGTCTAAGACATTGATGAATCGGTTTTCTTTAAAGAAACAGCTATATGCAGTTCAGATGACAGAGAAAGCGAACTTTATGGAGCACTTGGACTAATTCAATAGGATACTGACGGAATTGAATTCTATCGGCGCGAATATCGAAGATGAGGATAAAGCAATTCTCCTGTTAGTTTCATTGCATTCATCATACGAGTATCTGAGGACTACACTGATATTTGGAAAAGATACCATAGGGTTAGATGAGGTTGTTGCTGCTCTCATATCTCATGAGATGTTGAAGAAGAGAGAGAATGACAGATCACATGGACAGGGCATCATGGCTGCATCAGGCAGCGGGAAAGTCAGAGGTAGGGCGACAGTGAAGTAAAATGGGTCCAAGAAGAAAGGTCGTTCCAAGTCGAGAGATTACAAAGGGAAGTGCTACTATTGTGACAAGAAATGTTATCTGAAGAGAAATTGTCTAAAGTACAACAAGGAAGACAAGGGAAAAGAACAATCATCAGAGACAGCAGTTACAGAAGGCTCCAATTATGATGAATCATAGGTGTTCACAGTTACTTCAGGTATGAGCAAATCAGATTGGATATTAGATTCTGGGTGTTCATTCCACATGTGTGCAGTTAGAGAGTATTTTGATACGTATTAGGCATGCGATGGAGGCACTGTTAAGATGGCTAATAATGCAGTGAGCAGAGTTGTCGGTATAGGGACAGCGCGATTTTGCAGACTTGATGGGACCGTTTTGATCTTGACTATGGCTAAACATGTTCCGAATTTAAGGAAGAACTTGATTTCTCTAGAAATGCTGGATTCGAGAGGTTGCGGGTTCTCATCTGGAGGTGGAGTTCTTTAGGTTTCAAAGGAAAATAAGGATGTACTGCAGAGACAGATGATTGACAACTTATACAGGTTCGTAGGGAATGCTGTGATAGGTGGAGCTACTGCCAAACATCAGATGAGTAGTTCAGGTAGACGACGTACACAAAAAGAGTGTAAGGGTGATCAGAATGAACAATAGTTGCAAAAAAGCACACAGAATAGGAACAAGGGTACACGGAAGCGACGGGGTAGTACAAGTGCACAGGTGAGCAAATCAGATTGCGTGCAAGATGCCGCCAAGATGCAAGAGTAACAGTTGTTGGATATTCACAAGAAAGCTCCGAGCAACGAGACTAAAATGACAGGCGTGACGGACAGGTGTACACCTCGACAGAAGCGAGTCTCATTTGCGTTTGATTTGGTTAGTGGCGGTGATCTCTTCGATTGTGTGCACAAAGGGGGAGAGATAGAGCCACGTTCTTCTACAAAGTAGTAAGCTTTGTGGGGCACCCGGGTTGGTGTGCGGATACCTCGGTGTAGAGGTGTAGGCCATGCTGTTTGGGTGTGGCAGATCGACGACGACGACGACGACAATGTCAGAATCGACAGCGATGCCGATTATCTTCTCGGTGGTTTGAAGAATTCAAGTTAAGGTGGAGATCCTTCATCTTACCAAAAGGCTACATGCATATCAAAAGGGGAAAGGCGTGCAAGTCAAGGATTGCCGACAGTTCTTCAAGATGGCTGAAAGATTTGAGCTAAGGTGGAGATTGTTGGGATTGACTCGAATCTCAATTTCAGATTTAGCAGCTAGGTTTATTTAGCAGTTGTCCTATTGGTCATTTAGCAACTTTCCTATTGTTGATTTAGCAGCCATCCTATTGTTGTTTTAGCAGCTTCTGTTTTGGTAGTCTCCTATAAATAGCATAGTTAGGGTCTCATGTTGTGTGTCAGAAAATTGAGAGGTTAGCTGGTAGAGAGAAGGGAGTCGAATTTTGTACTCTTTCACATACGACATAGTGAAATTTTTTTTCTCTCGCTCGTGGACGTAGGTTGTGTGGGCCGAACCACGTAAATTCTCGGTGTTATTTATTTTCTGTCTTTTTGTGCGTGGTTTTGCTTTCGTTCGTGTTCGGAGATTGGTGTTCAAATCTCAGCAACTCCTATATTCATACCACCATGGAGCCCTACATATGAATCATTGTTAGTTTTGATACCATTTGTAACGACACAAGTAAATCACTAACTTAATAACTTAAATAAATAGTCTAACAACGCAGTCCAAAATACTTAAACTCAAGTTATTAATGTAGCCCAACAGCTTCTTTGTATACCAGATATAATTTTTATCGCCCACTGATGTAAGATGTGGTATCACAATAAATAATAAAAGCTTACTGTACTAACTCGTACAATTTTAAAATTTTTGAGACTAATACCGTTGTATAATAATGAATTCTTTTTGGAACATGGGGATTGTAGTCACCCCAGCTGCCATCCCATTAGTCCATCGTTTCATAGTCAGCTGGTCCATATGGTTCGAACAACTCTGCAAAGAAGCCCTTCTTTCTTCTTGGTTCACAACCAATGTCTCGACACAGTTGATCGTTATAGCATATATGCAAAGCACCAATACAAGATCTTCTATAGTAATTGCCAGAGTATTGCTTCATGTAGCTCTCCCACTCCCTCACATCCTTCTCCATTGCCTTTATGCTGGGCAATTCAAAGGTTCCATCGAGAAAATGTGCTAACCACTTGCATCTGCAAGGATGGACAAATTTTTTTAATCAAGATTAGTAATGTGTGCAATATTTGGCAAGGAAAGTCATACAGTTTAAAGCTATTTTGGACTAATATTAATGCAATAAAAGAGGTTTTTGAAACTTAGGGGCTGTGATCGCCCATGGCCATCGCCCCTTGGTTTGTCCTTAGGCACCTCATCTCAGTCGTGTACAAATTCGAGATGCTCTCCGAGTACCCTATTATAGTTAGTCGTGGTATTCGGGGATGAATCATTTGTCTGCAATAATATGAAGAGTTCAATTTTTATATTTCATTTGAAAAAAATATGTATGTTGATCTAGATCACAATTTTTTCATCATAATTCAGGAATAGTAACCACAACTAGAACTCCAAGTAAAAAGACCTGTAGAGGGGAACTGTGGATGTTGGTGACCCCATTATGTAATTTTGAAAGGTTGGGGAGAGAAATATTCTTTTGAGCTTCTCATCACCTCTGTATCCAGTGGCAAGGATTACAAGGTCAAGTTTTAGAGTCTCGGCTTGCCGGTTGTCGACGATAACCAAACCTTCCCTGCAAAAACTAAAGCTCTGTGGTTTCTTCAAAATCATACTTCCTTCTTCTACTCTGTCATAGAAGTTATCAGGCAGCGCAAGAATCTGACAAGAGGAAATATCTTGAAGGAAGCTCTGTTTTGGTATCATCCCATACTTCTTCAATGGGAGTTTCCAACTAAGATAGCTCTCTACAAATTTTGAGACCCCCCATCTCTAAGAGAACCACATGATTCAACATATTACAAACAATAATATTAAACTTACCAAAATTAACTACAGAAAATGATCACAGTTGTTCATATGCATTTTAGGGTGAAGATCACTTTCTCTGATTGACATGTAGTTAGTTTTTGAATTTTTTTTTCAAAAACACCCCCAAAATATTCGCTCAATGTCTACTAAACGCCTAAACTTTTAATTTTATTAATTGGGTCGTAAAATTATTCAATTTTGATCAAACTTATATATCATCCTAACATCAAACGCCGTCAAAAAATTAGATGAATAAGCCTACGTGGTAGTTGAAGACTAAACGCACGTTTTGTCACGCCAACTAATTTTATCAATTTTCGTACGGCATTTGACGATGGGATCGAAATCAAAGAGTGAATTTTAGAAAATTACCAGAGGTGAAAGAAGAGTGGCCAATATGCTATGAAGAAATGTTTCGCCGGGTTTATGAACCATTAGTTCTGAGAAGCGATTGAAGTATAAGTAACCCAAGTTAACTCCCCATATATTAATGCCGGCGGGGAGCATCCAATGGATTGTCCTTTGAATCATCGTGCATGGATAATCGATTCCTAAATAACACAAAAACAAAATGGAAAATATGAAAGTAGTGGCATTTTGACAAGATTTTTAGTAGTGTTTAGTTCAATTGAATGATTTTGTATAAAAATAGAATGATAATTCTTTAGTATTTGCATTGAAATTCTTATTCCATTAAATGGAGAATTTATTGATTACTTTTATGAAATAACATAAAAATAGATTCATTAAAAAATATATATATAGATTTGAATTGTTCTTTTCGGTCGAAATCGATTCGAAAATATTTGAACATTCATTAAATTTCATCTAAATAGAGTAATATACTAATGAAGGCAACAAATTCAATTTCATTGAAGTTAGAGATTAGGATAACTCCAGCAATTTTGCTTGAATTAAGATTCAAAGAAGATAAATGATCGAATAATTATCCTATGACGAAAAATGAATAACCATAGCGGAATATCAAAAGCTTATTAAATGGAATCCCACAAGTTTACATTTTATTATGTTTTATCAAACCAAACATTAGAATTGGTATTCTGAGGTAATATTGATGTGATATAACATCATTTTAGTAAATCAATATATATATATATATATTATATGTCTTTTTCAGTTGAACTTTTTATGATGCCGAACAATGATGTTATAATTCACTAAAATGATGTTACCTTGAAATAAGTTTGCTTTTAAATAAAAAAAATGATGACTTTTCTCTGTCTAAAGTGGCCTTTTTATATGTCTTTTTCGGTCTTTTAGTAATTTTTTTTATGGTTGTTCAAATGACAGATACTTTTTAATTTTATATTATCATAAAAAATCAAAAAAATAAAAACTTTGAACTAAAAATAAAACTAGTTCAGATAAGTCAAAAAAATGTCTCTTTTAAGTTTTTGCAAAGCTTTCTTTATCTTAGTGACCTTTTTTTAACTTTAGCCCTGCTATACTCTTTGAATTCATTTTTTCCCGACAAATAAAAAAAATAAAAAAATACATGTATACCAAAAAATAAAAATAAAAATCAGAAAAAAAAAACACAGCAAAAAAGCCAAAAAAAAAAACCTAAAAAAAACTATCCCAAACATTCCCAACTCACCATTTGCATTAGCACATTCTGATGCTATATCCAGTGCAGATTTTTGGGAACCGATGATGGCAACTCTCTTGCCTTTGATTAATTCGGCTGCCTCTGCATTGTCCATAGCAGAGTAGTCCATGGAATGCATTACCTTCCCTTTGAAGACTTCTAAACCGTGTTTGGGTTCGAACTCTGGGATGTTTGGAACACCACTGAACCGTCCGATGCATAGAATCACAAACTCGGCTTCGTACTCCTAACAGAAATGTTTTAAAAAAAATTCCGAAGAGAGGTGTTTAAAATAACTAAAATTATGAATTTATAAATTATAACTAAAAACTATAACTATAACTTCACGCGAAACTTATAATCACAAACTCAGCTTGGTAGTCCTCCCAACACAACAAAACAAGGATTGCATAAATTAATCATCTTCCTCAATATGTAAGTTCTAAATAAAGAAAATGCAAGATAATAAATTCCACTTAATAGGCAAAAGAAGCAAATAATTAGATTTTATGTAGCTTATTTATTCTTTTAGTGAATTTTTTTTTCATCTTTTAAACAAAATTTTTACTTTTTCGGTTCCTCTTATTAAGTCCATTCGAGAAAGTATTAAATTTTAACTGGAAAAAAGTTCAAATATAATAAAATAAACAAACAAATCTAAAAAATTATCCCAATGAGGATATAGCTGCATGCTTTTTGTCCCACCCTTTTTGTTCAAGCCTATAATATGATTTGTATTATGAAGCATAAGATTAGAATGGTCTTTGTGAAAAAGTAAACCATTTCAATGCTAAGCTTAGGCTTTGATTATCGTCATTTTAGGCCCTATTTTATACACCCATTGGAATCTGTCTCGGAAACTTTTTACAGAATTTTCTTTTTTGGAAAAAATAAAAATTCACTAGAGTTCCATCTCCACTACAAAATAATCTAACAATGTAATGACCAAAATTATTATTATTGTTCATGGCAATTTTCAGTGATAACTAGCGAGTTACCAAAGAGTCAAATATTAAAAATTCCAAGTTTGAATTATAAAGTGACAACTTAATTACTTATCTCATAAAAGTGCATACAAAGGTACCAATCCAAATTTAGTTTTCACTTTTCAATGAGAACTACCAGTCTTGCCACTAAGCCCTACTTTTTTATTGGGTTAGATAAGTTGGGGAGAGGGCAATGGATACCCCAAGGGGGGGAGGGAGGGAGAGGACAAATATATGGGGCTGGCAGCGCCACGTGCGCTAGCCCTCTACATACTAAGCCCTACTTTTGACGTAAAAAAATAAATTAAAATTTTTATTTATTTTTATTTTTTAAAATTTTTTTATCTTTCAATAACAAAAATTATATTATTGAATTGTCTCTGTTTAGAAAAGTAATTTTTTTGTCAAAATGTAAAAAAAATTTATCAAAGATAAAAAAAAAAACAAATATTGACTTATTAGTTTATTTTAATTGTATTTTTTATCTTTTTGGTACTTTCTTTAAACAAATTCAATTATAAAAATATAGATAAATTTTACTGACCATACATGAGATTTATGACAAAAACAGAAATCTCTCATGTGGTTTAAAAAATGACACTAATCTCATTCCAAGTTTAATTTTAACATCACATACACCAAACCGTTAAGATTTTTAACGAAAATCACTTACCCCACTAGAAAATCGCCTTCAAAACCACCCTCATCCTCAAAATCACTCCCCAAACCCACCCAACCGAAAACCACCCCCAAATCACCATAACCTCAAAACCACCGCCAACCCCCACACCCTCAGCATCGCCGCCCGCCTCCCTCACCGCCATCGCCGTCGACCTCCGCCACGGTCGTCGCCGCCGACCCCCTCTCTGCCCTCTCACTCTGTTATATCATCATCTCTCTCTCTGTTATATATATATAACAGAGACTGCCTCCCTCCTCAAATGATCGGCGCAACCACGGATCGCCCACACCTGCCGCCGATCGCCCCACATACCGCCGGTAGAAAGGAGAGAGATAGACGACAGAGGGGGAGAGAGAGAGAGAGAGAGAGAGAGAGAGAGAGAGAGTAGTGACTGGCCGCACCGCCCCACACACCGTCCACACCGCCCAAGCCGTGGTTTTCGATTGGGTGGGTTTGGGAGGGTGGTTTTGGGGGTGGTTTCGGGATGAGGATGGTTTTGAGGGCGATTTTGTGGTGGGGTAATTAGTTTTTGTTAAAAAATTTAATGGTTAGGTACATGTGATGTTAAAATTAAAGGTGAAAGGATGTTAGTGTTATTTTTAAAATCGCATGAAAATTTTTATTTTTGTTAGAAACCTAAAGGTGGTTAGTGAAATTTGACCTAAAAATATTTTTAAAAATTAAACCGTCGAGAGCACAGCATCGTCTTATTCCTAAAGGGGCAGCTCCGTTAACTAAATAGCAACTGTGTATGCGCGTACCTCGGTGGACAACTTTCCGGCAACCTGCACTGTAATGCGCCATTTTCCCCTGGATCCAAACGGCGTGCCGGTTCTTCCCCACAGCTCCCACGACTCCATCTCTGCGTCGGACTCTCCATCGTAATCAATTCCCACGGCTTTTGAGTTGAACTTGACATAGGGTAAGAGTCCAAAATGCTGAGCGTAGGATTCGATGTAGTCTCTGACTTGGGTGGAGTTAGGATACAATTCTTTTACGGAAGGCGGCCATAGAAAATCGGAGAACTTGTAGTATTCCTTGGTGTTTTGGAGCTTGGTGGATTCTATGGTTTTCGTCCAAAGTCCTCCGACTTTTCCATCAGCTTCGAAGACAATCGGATGAAATCCTTTTTCTATCGTGTACTTGCAGGCGAGGAGGCCGCTAATTCCTGCTCCGATTATCGCCACCCGGTTTTCCATTGCCCGAGCTTTGGAGTTTTGGAGGGGCGAAAACTAGCAAATTACTGCCAATGTCAATCCAGATTTTCCGTAAGCCCACTTGCACAGATTCCCACATGGAATGGACTAAATATTTCTATATTTGGGTCCACTCAAATCATCTAAACTCTTTCAAAAAAAAAAACACACAAACAAAGCTCAAATTCATTGAAATGGTGAAAGAAGGTTTCGTTTGCTCACTTAGATTTTAAGTCAAATTTTTTATTTTAATCAAAATTTTAAATTACATAAGTAAAAATGTTTATTCGGTAAATATTTGAGGTAATTTAAAGTCAAAATATACTAAGTTTTGGCTTAAAATTATTTAAAGAAAAAAAGTAATAACACAATAAGTTAAAAATAAATGGTTATAATTCTTTTTAATTGTTAGATAATTTTTTATTCAGTATAAATATTATTTGATAAATTTCGACTAATGCTTTTTAAAGTATATTTTTTTTTTATAAAGAAAGGGTATGTATAATAAAAATAATGGCATCTTTTAAAATATATAAAAATATTTTATATTAATAAGTAAAAATAATAATAAGATGAAAAATCAATACGCAAAATGGTAAAACAACTGAGGTTGACATAAATAAATGTTAAGTCATAAGGCTTTAAACCTAATTAAAAATTAAAAAAACAAACGAAACCAAAATCACACACTGACTCTTTTATCTTCCATATAATCCATTAAAGATGTCTCGTTTGTTTTCTCACAATTAGGCTTGTTTTGCTAACGACTTTAAGTTTAAGTATATAGTTTTTGGATTTAAGCCTCAAATAAGCTTTTTTAACTTTCTGTAGATTTTATTTTTTTGTCTTTTGACATTTAGATTGTTTATTTTTTGTTTATTAAATTAAAATATTTTTATATATATTTTAAAATATCATAACTTTTATTATGTTAAATTATTTTTAATAAAAAATATTCTTTTAAAATATATTCATTAAAATATATCAAACAAGATTGATAGTAAATATAAACTTAAGTAAAATTAAAAGAAAAAGTTTATTTAAACAAATGTACTTCAAATTTTTTGATTTATTGTCTTATTATTATATTGCTTAAAGTCATTTTAAATTAAAATTTATTTTCTTTTGCTTCGACTTTGAGTTATTTTTAAATTTTACTAAATAAATTTTTTATTTATTTAGTTCGAAATAACTTAAAGCAAAAAATTAAGTTAAAAGTTATTTTTACCCAAACAGGGCCTTGCACTGCGGTCTATATTTTTTTGTTCTACTTCAAATATGCTATTAATAGCATCGTCTGACTTGGAAGCGCAAAAAATGAGTTGGCGGATCGAAGTAATGATTATAGTAGAATTTGTGATAACAGTAGCTATAATTTGTATTTGTTAATTTGAAATAAAAAATTATAACTAAAATAATTATAAATTTTGTTTGAAATATTTAAAAAGCGTATTTTTTTTAATAAGTTTAACTTTAAAAAAAACAAGTGAAACAAAATTAGAATACTTGGAATAAATTTTTATAGTAGGTTTTTTATTTTTTAATTTTTTATTAAAATATTTAATATTCTCATACTTACTGCTTTAAGTTATAGTGTTTGATTTTTTTTTTTTAAATTTATTTTATATTTTGGTAAGTAAAATTATTTTTTTGACTGTCTCAATTAGACAAGTTAAAAAAGTATAATAATTTAACAAAATATTTAAAAAATTATTAAAAATATAAATAAATAAAATAAACTATTTTCTCAAACGGTGCAAACAGGGACACGTGGATTCAAGTCTGTCTAATTGATTGAGTCATTGCACTCTATTTCAAGGCCAGAGGTGCAAACGTGGTGACTTTGTCCATCATTTATCTCTTACGATATTTGCCGAGAGAGAAAAAAAAAAAAAAAAAAAACGAAAGCAATAAGTGGAGCCAAATTAGCTTAAGGCAGATCTTTAAAAAAATCAATGATAAGATTGGGCCAAGACAAACCTCCCCACAGGGCTGGTCCATCCCTAGAGGAATAGGCCATAGTGTCGGACCATCCATGTGGGCATTTGAAGATATTTTTATTTGTTGTAATTTTTTTAAGGGAGTTTTTGGGTATTTGAGAGGACAAAAGGTCCTACATATTTAGAGGGGGGAAAAAAAAAAAGGCCTATTCAGTGACTCGCATGTTCGAAAGTCATATTCATTATTTAAATTATACTTTATCATTTGGCACGATTAATCAGTACTGAATTTGTGTATTATGAACGGTTAAAATTAGATATTTATATTGCGGTATATAATCTCAATAACTAACCCATAATATTAAAATAATAATAATTTGTATTCTTTTTACTTTTTATTCTAATTTAACGCATCAAACATGATCAATTAGGTTGGGAATTAAAACACGATCACTTATTTTTGTCTGAAGACGATAAAGAACTTACAAACTACGAAAAAAAAAAAAGAGACATTAATCACACGTAATACACAAATATTTACGTGGTTTGACAAATCGTATTTACGTCAACATAACACACTTTCATTATATTGTTTGAAAAAATACAAGAAAAATAAATTGTAAAAAGAGATTACAAAAAATCAAAAAAAGAATAACAAAACTTACTAGTTGCTGCAAACCCTAAAGCCTATAATAGGCACTGTCTCCGCACATACCACTCGAGTGGTCATAGAACAGTCTTATACTGTTTTTAATTTTACGCTGATAAATAAATCATCACTTGATCTGGCCCAAATTTAAATTTTGGCCGTAAATGGGTAAATTTGGTTTATTGACTTATTTAACTTTATAAATTTTTCGTTTTTAGTAAATTTTTTTCACTATTTAGTCAAATTATTATACTTTTTAGACTCTTTTCATTAACACGAGTCGAAAAAAAAAAAATTGATTAAAATATAAAAAATAAAAATAAAAAAAGCAAAAATAAACTAATAAGCTAAATTTTATGGTATTTAAATTAAAACCAGCAAAAATAAATTAATAAGTCAATAAATAATATTTTCCCAAACAGGGCCATATCTCAACAAACTGAAATGTGCTATTAGATGAATCTGTTGAATAATTTGCTTTGGTCACTAGACGACAACGGGAAATAGTCCAATGCCAATAATTAGAAGTGCTGACGAGAAGATGGACCAGATTCACATCACGAGAAAGGTCTAGCTTTAAAGAAAGGGATAATTACACTTGCTTAAACTTCTTAGAGGAATTTTTAATGTGATTTTTAAAATTATTTTATTTTATTTTTTTCAGTTCTATTATCTGTTTTAATTTATTTATTTATTTATTTTTTATCTTCGTTAATACAATTAATAAAAATTATTGACATAAGTATATAAATTTATTTAATCTGTCAATTTTACCCTCACAAATTTATAGGATGCTAAGACAAAAAAAAAAAAAACAAAAAAAAAAAAAGCTTCTAACACAGAAGCACGAAGAAGACGCTGAGGAGGGCGCGACAGCGCCAGCCCCATCCCCCTCCACCGCGCAGCCACCGGCCAGCAGTCCCTCTTCCACCGGCGACGTACAGCGACCGCCATGAACGACAAACTGCGGAAAGTGCGAGAAAGTCTTCAATGGCGGGTATTCGGTTCGCAATCATGGAGATGAGATCTTAAGGGATTTGGGACCAATCCGCCATTTTTGTTTGATTTATGGTACAAAAACCAGCACGAATTAGGCCTTAAAAACAGTTTTTACTCCAATTTTACTGTAATCTCAAAAATTAACCCCCAACTCTAAAAAATTCATCAACAGTTAAAAGAACAAACTCAACGTGGACCTCCCAACGGAGAGGGTGGCGGTTTTGGAGGTGGTTTACGTGGTGATTGGGGGTGGGGTGGTGGTTGATGTTGGAGTGGTAGTGGATGTTCGTTGGTAGTTGGCGGTGGAGGGAGGAGAGTGAGAGAGAGAACCGAGAGGTATGAGAGAGAACGAGAAGGACACTGGCAGTTGGTGGTGGCCGGCGGTGGCGTTGTGGTGGTTTAGTATCAGTGGCAGGGTAATTTTAAAAAAATTTGCAAAGAGGGAAAAAAATTACAAGAGAAGAAAATGAAAATAAAGACAAAATAGTTGAAATTAATTTTCTGTTAACGGTGTTAACATAACAAGTCTAATAGTAACAGGAAAGAACAGTATAATTTTAAAAATAAAAAAAAATTATAATAAATTTAAATTTTTTAAAAAATAAGTATAATTATTTCTTAAAGAAATAATAATGAAATAGTAGAATAATAATGAAATATTGGAGTGAGAAAACAATTTGGTAAACTTGGCTATTAAGCCTTCTTTGGGATGTTTATTTAAGAGATTTAGATTTTTTTTTTTGTTAAAAAAAAGAGAAAAAAAAAGTTAATTAGAGGTAATTTATTTAGGGTATTTTTTTTTATTTTTGCTAAAATTTTTAATATGCTTTTATTATTCACTTTTATATTGTTGTATTAGATAATGGGCACATTTTTTATTTTTTGTTTTTTTTAGAATAGAGTTGATTTTTGTATTGAGACTATTATATTTATTTTATTAATAAAAAGTTAAATTATATAAAATATGAATAGAATTTTTTCTTGAAAAAAAGAAGTAAAAAAAGTTAGTTTACTTTTTTAAAATTCTAAATTAATATGGCTTTAAAAGAGTTTTTTTTTCTGTGTAAAAAATTAACTTTTTTTAAAATCCAAACGGGGGTTTAGTCGCTTCACATTTAACAAACAAATGAACTTTGAAGGAGAAGTGTCCCCACCAGTCATCCAATCATCGGTATTTTACGAGTGTTGTTGTAGTTGGAAATATGATAAAAATAATAATTTATTAAAAATAAAAACAAAAATTAATGAATAAAAATTCTTTAAAAGTAATATTTTTTTAGCTTTTCAAAGTTGTTTCGGTTCACAAGTATGTAGGAAATATTTAGGGTAAATTACAGTGATCTCTTTTGAGATTTTGATTAAATATAATTAATTTTATTTTTTTGAACAAATTACACTGATTTTTCTTACAAGCTGAAATATTATTACATACTAACTCAAGCCGTTAAGGTTCCGCCAGTAACCGTTTGTGTCATTAAATTTGTTCCCATTTTTTCCCTAGCAGCCATCAAATCTATTTTTTTTTTTATAGAGTTTGTAAAACAATAATTCTTTGGTTTGAATACCGGCGATCGAAATCGTTTACTAGCTGCATTAGGTCGCCAAAAGGGTAGTGAATATTGTCGATCATTTTATTCCTATTTTTTTCCCTCAACACAGAAATCTATTTTTTCTTTTTTTCTTTTTAAATTCTTTTTATAAAGTTTTATACAACGATAATATTTTGGTTTGAATATTTCAGAGTAATTTATCGGCGATCGAAACCATTCACTAGCAGCGTTAGGTCATCAAAAGAATAGTGAACGTTATCGATCAAGAAATAATTTATATTTTACAATTGATTGTGAGTACAATAGCTCAAAAAAAAACAAAAGAAAAAAAGAAAAATATAGGAAGAACGGGCGGTGCAACCCCCCGCCCCCCCTGCACCTCTCACCAACGCCACACCCACGCCGTTACCACCTCTGTTGTCGGTCACCACCACTGCTGTCCACACTTGCCCTCGCCGCCTCTGTCGTCGACTCTGTCTCTTTCTCTCTCTTTCGGTTCTCTCTCTCTCTCTCTCTATATATATATATGTATATATGTATACATGTATACTCTCACAAGATTACCAAGAGAGAGAGTTAACAGAGAGAGACGATGAGAGATATACTAAGAGAGAAAAAAGGAGACGAGGTGGCCAGAGACCGGTGATAAGGCGGCGAGGGACGGCGACGGGGTCGCCGATGGTGGTGGTTGGTGTGGAGGGCGTCGGAGGTGGCCGACGGTGAGTGTAGCAGAGGCGTTTGGGGGGGGGGGAGG
>JAOTRH010051571.1:0-19304 GCA_034768845.1 Heliamphora exappendiculata
TAATAAAATGCGATATAAATTTTATTAATCAAAAATCAAATGTGAACAATTTTACACATTATAAGTGTATTGTACATTTAAAAAAAATAGGAAAATTGCATCACTATAAGTTAAGTACATCCCAACTAAGTTGGTACATACAAGCCTAACAATCATTTGCATTATTCTCTACTTAGCCTGTGTTTGGACTAGTTTTTTTTTAGTGACTTTTAGAGTTTTTGACTTTTTTGTAAAAAAGAAGATGTCAAATCATGACTTTTTGTAAGAGAAAAAAATAAAAAAGCCAAGCTAAGGTAAATCAAGTGGCTTTTTTTGTAGAAAAAGCCAAAAGCCTGATTTTTAAGTCAGGCCAAACACAGGCTTAAAATACACGATCAATGAAATGTAAAATTACAAATATAAAGAAATAACGTTTACATATGCAACAAATAATTTAAAAAATCAGTCTGAGCCTGATAATTCTTCAGGTGCTCCAGATGTGATAGATTCTATATCTGCTTCGAGTCTTTTTTTCTCGTCTATTTCTTGTTACCTCTTCGATGTGTGTCTCTTGTAATCATTAATGCTTGGACCATCTCGTGTAAGCACTCGTTCACCTGTACTGAAAGCTGACTCTGAAACAACTGTAGAGACAGGAATGACAAGTATATCGCGAGCTATCGCGGCCAATATTGGCCACGACACCTCGTGCTGTTTCCAATAAGGAAGCACACTCAGTCAAGCAACCTCAAGTCCTAACGGGTAGAAATCACAATTTGTTTGATTATTTTAAAAAAATTATATTTACCATTTATTTATTTACAAACAAGTGTAACATATTTATATAATTACATATATCAAATTAATTTTATTTTTTTATATATATAACAAACTCGACAAATTTTACATAATAAATGGATCCAATTAAAAAATATATCTAAACATAATACTTATTATAAAAACTAACATTAATTGGGTACACCACATGCCCAGCATATTTTCTCAATGTCAGGAATCTACTCAAAAGTGTTGAAGTTTGAATTTTAAATTTTGAGTTGACAACTCATGTCATGAATTGACAACTCACTAAAGGCTAAAGTTATAGGTTTAGGTCTAGGCCACTAGGCATCCCGTCTATGTTCACATCACAGTGTTGAGACCTGAGGATCTTTACTCTGCTAGGGTTATTTTTTTTTAAAGACAATCATGAGGGTCTTTACTCCGCTGTCTGCTCTTAGTCACAGGCTACAAAGGCGGGCTATCAGGCCGGGCTTCAATCTCTATATACAGGCTCGATTCAAGCACTTTTTGGACGAGACTTGGCTCATCCGAGCATTGGGCTTGGGCCAGGTAACGAGGTAACGAGCTAAATGATGACATTTAGTATTTGCTTGGTGCATTGTTTCCTTCTTTGCTATTAGCATTATGGAAATCCTCAAGAAAAAGTATAGCTCCTTTCATGATCTCTTTGGGATGTTTTGTTTTGTCCCTATGTGTGACAGCATTTCGGTTGTTCCATATGAACCATAGGACCATACAAAAGAATTCCCTGTCATCAGCTGCAACATATCTGAAAACCTTCAATATATATAGCCTGGCATCCCCTTTTCCTTTTGTATACCCCCATTCTAATAAGCCATGAGCCTGTCTCCATACTTGTTTTGCCGCATCACAATCCCTAAAATAGTGGATATCCGTTTCATTTTGCTCTCCATATACTTCACATATTGTATTCACATTGATTTTTCGCCTGCTTAAATTGTCCTTCAGAGGTAGAATATTCCAAAATGCTCACCATATGAACATTTTAACCTTATTTGGGATTCTAGCCGACCACACCCATTTCCATAAAATTGCACTAGTTGAGGGGATCATATTCTTGTGCTCATGGGTTGTCATCCTCCATGGCCACAATATAACTTGACTTCCCAGAGTAGTTACCATTCTTTGTGAAATGCCAGATCAATTTGTGATCCACTTCTCTCAGGCAAATCGTAATGTTATGGAGAACTTCTCTTTCAATTGGCAAAAAAATCTGATTCATCATTTTCACGTTCCATCTACCCTCATTTTGGATTATGAGATCATTAACATGTATTGTTCCACACGTGGATCCTTGGGCTACAAACCTTGAAAGAACCCTCATTTTGGATTATAAGATCATGAACATGTATATTGTTCCACATGTGGATCCTTGAGCTAAAAACCTTGAAAGAAGATGGTTGCAAGTAACCATTTCGTCCTCCCACACCCTATTATTCTTTCCATTACCCACCTTCCATCTCACCCCTTTCTCCAAAATAGCTCTTCCTTCTAGCAAGCTTCTCCAAGTGTATGAAGGATTACTTCCCCCTAAAGCTTCCATGAAAGAAGAATGAGAGAAATATTTTGCTTTAAGACCCTCAATCTCCAGGGAAGTCGGATTCAACATAATTCTCCTACCTTGCTTTGCTAGGAGGGCTATATTAAAAGCTTAAAAGTTTCTAAAGCCCAATCCACCTTCCAATTTCCTCATGCATAAACTTTTCCATGGTCTCTAGTGGATTCTGCATTTTCCTTCTGTTCCTCTCCACCAATATCTAGCTACTAGGGTTGAGATTTCTTCACACAATGAGATGGAGAATTTGAAAACTCGCATGGTATAGGTTGGAATTGCCTGTGCCACCGCCTTGATGAGGATCTCTTTTCTTGCTATTGATAATAGTTTCTCTTTCCAACCTTGAACCACTTTCCATACTCTATCTTTAACATTTTTAAAAATTTCTTTCTTCAATCTACCCACGATGGTTGTCACCCATAAATGCTTGCCATGTTTGACCACTACAGGGATTCTGTTTGTCCACTACAAGGATTTCCAGCACTACCTTAACGTCAGAGATACAAAGTGGAGTGGTGTTCCTGCTAAAAGAAATTCATGACTTCTCTAAATTTATTTGTTGTCCAGATGAAACTTTATATGTTCTAAAAATTTCTGTAATGGCAGTGACCTCTTCCATTTTTGCTCCACAGAAAAGTAGGTTGTTGTCAGCGAAAAACAAATGGGAAATGCTGAGGCATTCTCTAGTAAACTTGATTCCATGAATAATGTTTTCTTTCTCGGCTTTTCGAAGTAGAGTTGATGGCTCTTCCACACAGATAAGGTAGGGGACAAGTAAATCACCTTGTCTCAAGCCTCTTGAAGGAGTGAACCTAATTGCTGCTTTCCCATTCACTAGAATTTTATATCTTACTGTGCTAATGCATTGCATAAACAACCCAATCCTTCTGTCTGCAAAGCCCAATCGTCGCATCATCTCTTCTAGGAACATCCACTCGACCCTATTATATGCTTTACTCATGTCGATCTTCACAGCCATTTGACTCTCCCATCCTGTTCTCTTATTCTTTAAACAGTGAAAGAGCTTAAAGACAATAAGGATACTATTGGTGATTTGTCTACCAGGCACAAATGCACTATGTGATTCCGAAATTACTCTTTGCAAGACATTCTTTAATCTATTTGCTATAGTCCCCGAAATAATTTTGAAAAGCACATTGCACAAAGATATCGGTCCAAAGTCTGTGGGCTTTTTTGGGGATAAGCACAATAAATGTGTCATTTAAGTTTTCCATGGATCTCCTTCTATTTAGCAGGCCAAGGGTTGCTTTGGTTACATTTTCTCTCAATATGTGGGATAATTTTTTGAACGAAAAGGATAGGTTTTTCATCAGGTCCGTGGCCTTCGTAGGATGCATTTGACCTAGTGCTGCCTTTACCTCATTTGCTTCAAAACTTCTCAGTGGCTCTTCATTCATGCTCCCAATCACTTTCAGTTGGATAACTTCCTCTCAATTGCTTGCCATTAGTGGTAGTGAAAAGCTTTTAAAAGTACGAGGTAAACACCCATTCAGGCCCTGTTTGGGATCATAACAATACTAGGTTTTTTCTAAAGAGTTCAACTTTTAAGTTGATTTTTTTGGCATAATAAGCTTGCACGGATTTCAAGGCAACATAAAAAAAGCCAAATATTTTTTATTTCTGTTTACCAAAACAAACCTATTCTCATTCGAAAGGAGGAAATTCTTTAAGATACCAAACGATTGCATGCGGGTTCTTTTGCCGTGTTTCAGGACTTCGCCAGAAAGTAACAATGGATGAAAATGGAAGTAATAAATGAATTTTATTACTTCGATGATGATTACAACTGAATACCAGGATTACAAACTGAGTTACAAACTACTCCTAGCTACTTTCGAAAGGAAATTGAAAGAAAATGACAAGGAAAATAGAACAAGAGAAAAGATAAAATAAAAAGATAGGCAGGTTGCCGACGTGTCCGGGGGTCTTAAAATGCCCATTCTTGGTCTTTTATAGATGACTTTGATAACCGCTAATAACTGCTTTTCATAACTATCTTCATCGTGGGCTATTCTTTTCTGATTTGGATTATTAATCCACTCTGATAGTGTGTAGTTACAATCTGCTCCCACGTTCTAATAACTGCTTTGGCCGTTGGCTTTACATGTGACGCCTGTCTTTTTGGAGGGACTTTAAATTTGTGGCATTTGTCCCATTGAGAAGGTTGTAATTTGCGATACCCGTATGATGTAGATAACTGCTCATTCGACAATGGTTCCTTCAATTTTAATAGGAAGAATAACTAGTCAATGTAGGCGCCAAATAAAAGAAGATGTTTCGATTGGCCTTTTCGTTTAAGCCCTTACATTCTTTTACCATCGATGAACTCATACAACATTTATTGGCTATTTAAATCTTGTTATGTGCCCTCCTTTGTTCTTATGGTTTAGGCACTATTTGATAAGTCATTTATCCTTCTCAAAATGATTTAGGATAAATGTGGTGTAAACAATTGCCCCCCTCATTAATAGGGTTAAAGTTCTTTTAATCCAATTAATGATGCCTTTAATGACTGGGATTAAATCATAAATGTAACAGTTGTCAAGGCGCATGAGGAAGATGAAACATTTAAATAGGCTTATAAGGAAGCCTTAACGTCATTTTACTGCTCCTAAATTATTCTCTGTATTTTGTAAATCGTCGTTTACATCCAAAGACTTTCATACAACAGCCTTTTACTTCTAAAAACCTTCGTATACTAGTTGGATAGCCATGGCTCCGAAGAGAAGCTCTAATCCTTCTTCTGTTACTCGGAGATTCCCTATTGATCTCAAAAAATACACAGATGAACATGGTAATCATGACATTTTGATCCAAAACCCTAGTTCAAGCTCGAATTATATTATTGGCCCCATTCTCGAACCAAACATTCCCGAATCCTTCTCATCTAGTTATCCCTTGTCTCCAAATGAATCTTTCTTACTTCATCAACCTTTCTTAAATTGGACCAAATGGGATGGACCAGCACCTCTTCGTACGTGGATAAACCCCAAGCAAGAATGGTCTAACTGAGTATCGCGCCTCACCCTTTATATTGGTCAGCAATGGGATACCTTAGGTATTCGAGATACTATCATGCTCTCGACATATACCATCGACATGAATAAATGGGTATTAGGTGCGGCGGCATGTTTCTGGTCTACCTCCTGCAATGCTATGGTATTGCCTTGTGGGTTTATGTCGCCCACCATTTTCGACGTCGTCTATCTCACTGGCCTTCCATCGACAGGCCTCGAGGTCAATTCTTTGTTAGTCCCTGCGCCAACTGGAGAAGATTATTTAAGATCTTCAGGTATGGGATATTCTGAATTACTGAAGATCTATGATATCTCTTCTTCTATTATACCTTCTTTTAAAGAGATAGTTCTTTTCTATCTGTTTTGGCTTTGTCGCTTTCTTCTGGCCATTCTTGGTATTAAAGTTACCAAGGAATTTTTGTCGATAGCTATTTGTTTAACTCAGCAAAAGAAATTAGCTTTGGCCCCTTTCGTCTTAGGCACCCTGTATAAAGAATTGTATACCTTTGTCGAAAAAGGTATCTCTGATAGCTGTAGATGTCCTTTTTGGCTATTTCAGGCATGGCTCTATGCTTATTTTTCTCAGCTTAACTTGAAATATAAAACTCCTCTTGAAGATCCTTGCTTGAGTTATGCTGAATACTATTTGTCTCTGTATTCAGATTTTTCGACATACTCCTTCAAGTATTATTTTTCTGTTTTCTTTGCACTGCCCCCAATCAGAAGTCTTGAGGACTTTCAGCCTTTTCATCTATTTAAATATTCTTCTTCTCGCTTGACTTTCCTGCAAGATGACCTTTCACAACCTCTTTCCCCAAACGATCGAATTCGTCGAAAGAATTTTTGCTCCAGTGTTCTTACTCCTAGATACATCTTGGTGGGTGGATCTATTTCATCTTCTGCATTTTGTAATTGTAGTTTCGAAAACTATTCCCCAAGTCAATGTGCTAGGCAATTTGGGTTGATACAAGGAGTAAGTTTGCCTTTCATGCACTCTACTATTCATGAGATCATCGAAGGCAGATCTATAATAAGGGAAACTTATTTAGCTCAAGCCATTCAAGATGACTTTCTGATGAGGATTCAAACTTTCCAATTTGAGGAATTTCAGTCTTCCACCTTAACAACGTCTACTTTTGACGCATGGTGGACTGTCATTGCTCCTGCTATTTTTGTTTCTCCCTTATCCTATTACCAAGCTTCGCTGTCTTATCACAATTGACAAGGGGGGCTGATAACTTCTGTTCAAGGTATTTCTTTTTACGTCCTCAAATTTCTTTACATACTTATTTTTCAAAAATTGAAAAGGCTTTTATACAGCTATTGTTGCAGAACCTATTCAGACAATTAACCCATTTTCGACAACTCAGACTCAAGCAAACATAGCTCCTGATTTGGATTTGATATCAGATAACATCCCTCTTTCAGTGAGAGTTTTGAAAGGTAAAAACTTTTTTGTTTATACTCCTGAAGCACAACAAGCTTCTTTTGATCCTTTCATTGATGGATTAATGAAGATGGATTTTCAACCGATAAAGTTTTGCAAGAAAGGAAGATAAAGGAAGAAGAGCAGAGGAAGAAAAAAGAAGATGAGAAAGATGAGAAAAGAAAATAAGAGTTGGAAAAGAAGAAGAAGAAAGAGGAAGTTGAAAATAAGAAAATGAAAGAAGAAATGGCAACACGGAAGAAAGAAGAAGAAACGAAGAAGAAAGAGGAAGAAATGAAGAAAATAGAAGAGGAATTGAAGAAGAAATACTGCAAAGAGAAGAAGAAATGATGAATAAAGAAAGAGATAAATAGAGGAGACAAGAGGAAGAAAAAGAAGACATCAAAAAGACAAAAGAGGGAGGAGAAGAAAAGGAAGCAAAGCAAAAAGAAGAAGAAAAAATCAGACAAGAGAAGAAGTTAGAAGAGGAAGAAAAAAGAAAAAGGAAGGAAGAAAAAAGAAAGAAAAGGCAGGAGGAAAAGGAGAAGAAAAAGAGAAGAGGAAGAAAGGAAATAGAAAGAGAAGGAAAGAGGAGAAGAAAAGAAAACGCTCAGAGGAGAAGAAAAAACAAGAAGAAGAAGAGAGAATTCAAGAGGACAAAGACGCTGCGGAAGCAAGAGAGGAGGAAGAAGAAGAGGAATTAATTTTTTCAATGTTATTTTCGAAGAAAAGCAAAGTTTCAAAAACTCTTGGGGTTGCTTTCGAGGAAGTTGCTTTCGAAGAAAGCATTCTTTCGACTGAAGGCAAGGAAATGAAGGTACACTAGATAATTCATATTTGGAATTATCTTCTTCATACTCATCTGCGTTTATTAAAATTATATAAATCTTTTCAGGTAGATTCACCTTCAAAGGTTCCCTTGGAGATATCTTCGTCTCCCGAATATTATGTAACAACTCCAACCCCTATTGGGACTTCTTTTGGAGAGGAATCTTCGCCCCATATGGCCTTAACACTTATTACTGTTAAGCCTTTAGGTTCAACTCATGCTGCTGAACCTATAAAAGATCCTGTTCCTGCTCTGGATGCACATAATCACCCTATTGATCAAGATAATCAGCCTTTCCATAAGGTATTTCACATATACTAGACACTTTTATGTTCTTTTCTTTCGATTTCTATTTATTCCAATTATTCCGCAGGCTGATGAGACTCTTGTCGTCGAAGATGCTTTGGATGTGCTTCTTAGCTGTATGGCTTCTTTTACTAAGTCCATAGCTCAAGTCCCTTGTAGACCAAGAGATCCTTCCATTGATCCACTAATCCAGGCAGAGTTAGGTCAGTTTTATGATCTAATTTCTCTTCCTTTTGAAGAGTTGTTTCTTTCGAGGGCTCAAGATCTTGTGTCATGTATCAAGAAACTGTCAAGTGCTGCCAAGCACATTTTCACTCCTAATCAACAGGCCAAATTATCAGTGATGTCTTCAGAGTTATCTGGTAAAATTGCGCTGGCCCAATATTATCAAGATACGATTCGATCTAAGCAGTCTTATATCGATTCTATGAAATCGATATCCACTGTTATTTCAACTCATCGAGAAAGGGCTCTTCAAATCAAGCAGATAGATCATTTACTTCAAGAAGAAGAATTACAACTGCAAGCTAGATTGGATCAAATTCACCTTGAGAGGCATGCTCTAAAGTTAGAAAGAGATGCCTTAATTCGGGACATAGAAGACCTCCTTTCGAAAGGAGAAAATAGCTCTTTTAAGATTCAAGCGGCTTTAGAGGATTTAGGCCAGTCCTAGTTTAAATTTAAGTCTTTGAATGTAGAATAGGATTTGTTTAAATCTTCTTTTCCTCCATTGTAATCAAACATTTTTCTTTTATTCTATTGAATGGATGAATGTAATTTTAATGTTCTTTCATGGTTTCCCACATAGTTAGATAATACCTTTTTAGATATTTTCCATTAATCGTTCTTTTATGTAACTCGCCATTGAGGGACTCTAAATGATATGCCCCTTTTGATAATCCTTTTGCTATTCGAAAAGGACCTTCCCAATTTAGTGACCACTTACCACATTCAAGGTCTTTCAAACCTAATGGTAATATAGTTTTTCAAACTAGGTCGCATTCTATAAAGTTTTTGCTTTTCACTTTCTTATTGAAAGCCCTCTCAATTTTTTTCTTTTAGGCTTGAATATTAGTAAGGGCTTACAGCCTATGTTCTTCGAGATCTTCAGATTTTACGGCCATTGCCTCAAAAAACTGATCATTAGGTAAATGAGTATGATCAGCTATCCTTCGTGATCGAGCAGTCACCTCCAGGGGTAATACAGCTGCATGGCCATATACCAAATCGAATGGAGTAGTTTGTGTACTATCTATTTTCGATGTTCGATAAGCCCACAATACCTCCGATAACAACTCATGCCACTTTTGAGGATTGTCCTCAATGACTTTCGATGGAATTATTTTTATTATTTTATTGGTAGCCTCAGCTTACTCATTTGCTTGGGCATAATATGGTGTTGAGTTTATCATTTGAATTCCATATTCTTGGGCGAATTCTTTGATGCCACTTCCATTAAAAACTGTACCTTGGTCTACAGTTATTGATTGTGGTAATCCAAATCGATGGATTATGTGTTCTTTTATGAACTGTATAACGCTATTTTGTGTTACATTTTTCATAGGAATAACTTCAGTCCACTTAGTACAATAATCTGTGGCTACTAGAATAAAATCATGTTGTTGTGAGGATGGAGGATAAATTTGTCCTATCAAATCCATTGCCCATCCTCGGAATGGCCAATGTTTTATAATCGAGTGTAACTGTAAAGCTGGAACCCTTTGGATAGGTCCATGTTTTTGGCATTCTTGAAATCCTTTAGCATTGAATATACAATCATTTCTTATAGATGACCAATAATATTCATATCTTCTAATTAACCATCTCATTTTCCCCTACTTGATGGGCTCCACAAATTCCTTCATGAACTTCAGCCATGACTCTCATGACTTCGAATTGGCTAATACATAAAAGTAATAACCCGTCTGAAGCCCTTCGAAACAAATCATTTTTGAGAAGTACATAATTCACTGATTTGAACCTTATGATCCTATCAACAATGATTGAAGGATCTTGCAAAAATTTCTTTATGTTACTTCTCCAGTCATTTTCGATTGGAACATTATGGGATTCATTACAGAAGATTTCTATAGAAGTTATTCTATTATGTAATGACCAATTTTATTTTTGTATTTTTATCAACCTCTCATTTTCTTCCTTAGGAATTTTAACTACGGAAGCTAATTGTGCCATTTCATTGGCATCATTATTTTGTAACCTAAATACATATTTGAACTAAACCTCTTTAAAGTTCATCATTAACTCTTTTACTTTATTCAGATAATCACTTAATATATTATTATGGCATTGATACTCACCAGTTACTTGTCGAATCACTAATTGTGAATCTCTAATAACTTTCAAATTAGTTATTTCGAATTCTAAAGCTATTTCAAGTCCTATTACCAAAGCTTCGTACTCTGCTTGGTTATTTGAAAGAATTTGCTCTTCATTCAATTGAAAAGAAAATTGACATATCTTTCTATTAGGAGCTATAATAATCACACCTGCTCCTACTCCTTGATCAATCTTTGATCCATTGAACATGAGCTTCCAAGTTTGCATTGTTATGCAATTTAGCTCACATAAGTCATCCTCTATTTTTCCTAATGACATATTCGGATGGTCTGTTAAGAAATCAGCCAACGCTTGTCCTTTGATGGCCTTTTGAGGCACATAAATAAAGTTATACTCTATCAAGGACAAAATCCATCTCCTTTGTCTTTCTCTCAGGACGGGTTTAGTTAACATATGCTTAATGATGTGTACCGTTGAAGGTAATAAATAATGTCTTAACTTCATTGCAGAGAAATATAAGGCTAAACATAACTTTTCAATAGATGTATACCTAATTTCGACATCATTTAATCTTCTACTCAAGTAATACACTGCTTGTTCATGTCCTTGTTCATTATTTTGTGCTAATAGACTTCCTATCGAATTATCATTAGCAGAAACATACAATTTTAAAGGTTTACCTGGAATAAAAGGCATCAAGACAGGAGGTCTGATTAAATATTCCTTCAATCTTTCGAAAGCTTTTTGATGTATCTTCTCCCATTTGAATTTATCGCCTTTTTTTAACTTAAGCAATGGGGAGAACGCTGTCGTTTTTCCTGCTAGGTTTGTAATGAATCTTCTTAGAAAATTTACTTAACCTAAAAAATGTTGGAGTTCTTTTTTCGTCGATGGTGGCTTAGCTTCTAGAATAGCTTTAGTTTTATTTTGATTGACTTATATTCCTCTTTTATGTAATAAGAATCCTAAGAAATTGCCTGCTGAAACTTCAAAGGCACATTTTAATGGATTCATTTTAGTTGATGGTATCTCATCCTTTCGAATATCTTTTGAAGATATCTTAGATGTTCTTCTTATTGATTAGATTTAATCACAATGTCATTAATGTATACTTCCATAATCTTTCCTATAAAATCATGGAATATAGTATTCATTGCCCTTTGATACGTTGTCCCAACATTTTTTAATCCGAAAGGCATGACTATCCATTCGTATGTGCCTAAAGCACCTGGACATCTAAAAGCCATTTTGTGTGTATCTTGTGGAGTAATAAAAATTTGATTATAACCTGCATGCCCATCCATAAACGACAAAATTTTGTTATTGGCTGCTGAATCGACTAATAAGTCAATTACTGGCATTTGATACTCATCTTTAGGACTTGTTATATTAAGATTTCTATAATCTATGCAAATTCTTAATTTTTCATTATTTTTCATTACTGGAACTATATTTGACAACCATTCAACGTATCTGGTTGTTTTAATAAACTTAGCTTTTAGGAGCCTTTCGATTTCTTCTTTGATTAGAAGAACAATTGAATTATTCATCATTCGAAGAGGTTGCTTATGAGGTAAAAAATTTGGTTTAATAGGTATTCTATGTTCTACAAGATTCCTATCTAAATCGGGCATTTCATCATAATTCCATGCAAAACATTCTTTGAATTCATTTAACAAACTTATAAGCTTGTTTTTCATTACATGATTCAAATTGGAACTTAAAAAAATAGGTATGGGATCTTCAGTAAATCCTAAATTGACCTCTTTTAGCATATCCTGCACTTTTACATTTACATCGTCTAATTTAATAGGTGCAGTAATAAGCTCCTCTATCATTAGTTTCGCTTCGTCTGCTGAATCCTCTTCATCAACACACTCTGACCAGCTACATGATCAATCACCTTTCATTTTGCGTTCGAGAAAAAATAGATAAAGTCTTTCGAAAGTAGACTTTACCGACTTCTCCTCTTTTGTTAACTTATCATTTACTTCCCAGAACCTCAGCATTTCCTTATTCATCAGTAAGGCTGATCTTTTGTATAGGCCTTCTAATAATGTTAGGCCTAGGAAAATTCTGACTTGCTTCTTCTAAACCTTCTTTGATTGCCTGAAAAATCTGTTCTCTCGATAGACTTGAAGCGTATAATGTTTCGATGGCTATCGAATCCCTTGCTTCATACAATGGAGCTTCAATATTGTGTGCATCAGCTTTGAACGGGTTTCAATTAGCCTAACATATCTCAATCTCCTTCTGACCTTCGTCTTCTTCTTATCTCAGGAAGATCAAAGCTTGGTGTAGGGAGGATGGGACACATCCATTCGAATGTTCCAGTCTTGTCCTAAGAGCATGTTATAATTGGATGACGAATCTACTACGAAAAATGTAGTAATCATCTTCCTTTTTCCAATGTTTATCGATAATGCTAGAACACCATGCGTAGATGAAGTCCCTCTAGCGAAATTACTGACTGTGATTTCAGTAGCAATCAAATCTTCAACACTTTTCTCAAAAAATTTCAACATTCTCGACGGCAATATATTGACTATTGCTCCATTGTCTACAAGCACCTTATCAGCCATCTTTCCGTTGACTACTGCTCCATTGTCTACAAGCACCTTATCAACCATCTTTCCGTTGACTACTGCTGTCACATATAAAGGTTTCAAATGCCTCACCAATGTCATCTCAGGAGTTTGCATAACTACTTGTAATTCTCCGGTTGTACTCTTTCGAACTTCCAACGAATGTGACAAAGGCACTTCCACCTTAACTTTATCTATCTTAGCTACCGCTTCAGAACAATCTTCGACATCCCCATCGAGACCAGTAGATTGATTCGATTTTGCTTGTAACTTCTTTGGCAGGATTAGCATCATGTTGCAATCCACGTTTGATGTAACTGACCCAAACTGAATTGCCTCTAATCTCTTTCGAAAATCACCTGACTTTGATTCGTTCGAACTTTGATCTTTGTCTTGATTATTAACTGTGTCCTCCTCCATATCTGATGCTTTACTCGATTCATCTTCCGACATTAGTAGTTTCTTAACTTCTTCGAGCTTCCTTGCCAAGGCAGCCTTCGAAGTTGACTTTTGCCCCTAGTATGCTCATTTGACCAGCTTTTAGTTTCTCGTTTAGTTGACTTCAGTCCTTCCCACGTCCATACCATGTTTGGTGCATTTCGACGAGGAGATGGTGGACTCCTAGGATAATCTGGATGTACATATGGTAAAACCCTATTAGCAAACTTTGGTTGTACTCTGCGTTTTTGGGATGTAGTAGCCGGTACATACCATCCTTCATTAGAAGGGAATTTAGGATGCCTCAATCTATCCCATCGATTGATAGGGGATACAGGGGGTCTCACCATTCTTCTTTGAGGTTCCTGAAAACGTCTTCCTTGTTGATCTTCGAAAGGAACTTCCTTTCGACATCCTTGCTAAGGCGCTGGTGCAGCCTTATCGTGTGGCCAATTAGTTGGTCGTCTTCTGTGGTGTTTCATCTCTAGAGTTGCTGGCAAGCACGAGATTATTGGGTTCCCGTTCAACAGGAATGGTCCATCATTTGGGCCATACATCTCCACTTCACAAGGGCCAAAAATACCTGGGTCTGGACCCTCGTAAATTAACTTAGCTCCAACATATATCTGTAAATCGCCTCCTCCCATTGTGTTGAAGCGCAATACCGCCTTTGAGAAACATGTTTTCATCTCTTTTTCTGCTATCTCTATTTCAGCTTCTTGAACAGCTCTTCGACATCGAATACAAATGAACTTATGTCTTGCAGCATCTTGTATTGTAGCCTTTCTTTTGTCCATCTTTGCAATTTCTTCTCGAGCAATCACACTTGGTAACTTTCTCACACCTTTCCAAGGTCAGCTGATATCATATTGATATTAAGCATGTCAGGAATTGGATCACTATCAACCTCCATGATCTCCTTTCCTTTAGCATATTGTAGCATTCCCTTTTAGATTAGATCCTGTATAGCATTTCGAAATGTAATGCAATTATTAGTGGAATGTCGAAATAAATTATGTCATTTGCAGTATTCTTTTCCTTTCCTTTCCTTTCTTTTTCAGGCGGGATTGAATGACCATTCGTCAAAGTGATAAACCTTTGCTTCACTAACTCATCGAACAGTTCATTCGCCTTAGATAAGTCAAATGAATACTGTCGTAGAATTGAAGGCTGGTTTCTTTTGTTTAATTGTGTAGAAGGTAGATTTAATGATTTTTCAACCTTTTACAATGTATCACATATAATCGGAGTTTTTCCAATTACTTGCGCCACATCTATTTCTACATCTCCTTCGACCTCTTGATAATAGGTCCCAAGGGAAGTTGATTTTTGATGCATTTCTTCTTTTAATAAGCCTTCATACCTGGTGGCTCTTGAGGCTAACTCGAATAAATCTTTGAATTCCATTCCTTCGAACTTTTTTCTTAGTTCGAGATCCAAGCCATTCTGGGCTAATCTTACTAGTTCAGTTTCTGGTAAAACGATATGACATCTATTTCTCATTCTTTTTAATTTACTAAGAAATTGGTCAACAGTTTCTGTCGAATGTTGTTTTAATTGTGCTAAATCTGCCATAGTCACTTCAGGTTCAGTCCTGAAGAACTGGGCATGGAACTGATCTTTCATCTCTTGCCAATTTTGGATTGAATTGGCCAGCAGATTAATAAACCATGTGAATGCAACTTTAGTTAAGGAGTGTGAAAATAATTTTATTTTAAGATAACCATTGTTTCCTACTTCTCCACATTGTAAGGTAAATCTACCTATGTGCTCAATGGTTGATTGGTTTTTTTTCCCCTGAAAACAAGGTGAATTCAGGAATTTTATAATTTCTTGAAAAACCCAAATTGTCCACCCAATATGGGTAGGGCTTTCGAAACATGGGTCTTTCAGCCCTTCGAGGGGCTGGTCCGTAGAGATCTTGCATAATCTCTATTATCTGGTCCCTGTTGGCTATGAATTGTTGACCCATTATAGGGTTGACATTCATAGGTTGACCCATCAATGGATTAACGTTCATGGGCTGTTCAACCTGTGGTGAAAAAAGTTGATCAACCCTAAAAAGATCCACAACTGGTGGATTAGGATATGTTGCTTCTGCTGCAGGTGGTGTTAAATATGTTCCTATCGAAGGTCTTCCAACATTTGAAGTTCGATAACTTCGTGGTCCTGACCCTTGAGGGTTTTTAGGTTCATAAATAGGGTAATAATATGAGCCATATCATTGAGAAATTTTAGGTTCAACGAGGGAATTATAACATACTTGTTGTTGAAAATTATCGGTACTAGGACCTATCGATGGTCCTTGATTCTCCGTATGTGTCCTTGTCAAAGGCATGCTGACACTTGCCACTTCATTAGAGATAGAATTGACAAATGTCGTAACTGCTTCAGCACCTATGATAACCTTCTTCATTGCCATAAAAAAATTCCTGTTCTTCTGCATTCGGATTGCTAAATACTTCGAATACTTTCTGCCTTTCTTGCACATAAAGCCTTTCCAGGCTTTTTGGCTGACTATTTTGACCATTCGACTGGTCAACTTCATTGGTAACTTCTGTAGGAGTTACCTCTTCTTGCATTGCCTTATCTTTGCGAGTCTGAACCATATTGTTCTCTGACTTAGTAAGTGTTCCACTGGGCGTGCCAAAAATTTGTTTACCAAAACAAACCTATTCTCCTTCAAAAGGAGGAAATTCTTTAAGATACCAAACGATTGCTTGCAGATTCTTTTGCCGTGTTTCAGGATTTCGCCAGAAAGTAACAATTGATGAAAATGAAAGTAATAAAGGAATTTTATTACTTCGATAATGATTACAACTGAATACCGGGATTACAAACTGAGTTACAAACTACTCCTAGCTACTTTCGAAAGGAAATTGAAAGAAAATGACAAGGAAAATAGTACAAGAGAAAAGATAAAATAAAAAGATAAGCAGGTTGCCGATGTGTTCGGGGGTCTTAAAATGACCATTCTTGGTCTTTTATAGATGACTTTGATAACTGCTAATAACTTCTTTTCATAACTGTCTTTATCATGGGCTATTCTTTTCTAATTTGGATTATTAATCCACTCTGTTAGTGTGTAGTTACAATCTGCTCTTACATTCTAATAACTGCTTTGGCCATTGGCTTCACACGTGACGCCTGTCTTTTTAGAGGGATTTTAAATTTGTAACGTCTGTCCCATTGAGAAGGTTGTAATTTGCGATACCCGTATGATGTAGATAACTGCTCATTCGATAATGGTTCCTTCAATTTTAATAGGAAGAATAACTAGTCAATGTAGACACCAAATAAAAGAAGATGTTTCAATGGGCCTTTTCGTTTAAGCCCTTACATTCTTTTACTATCGATAAGCTCATACAACATTTATTGGCTTTTTAAATCTTGTTACGTGTCCTTCTTTGTTCTTATGGTTTAGGCACTATTTAATAAGTCATTTATTCTTCTCGAAATGATTTAGGATAAATGTGGTGTAAATAATTTTTTTTTTTTGTCTTTTAACATCTATTTTTTAAAATTATTTTAAATATTATCATTTTTTTTAAAAAAATTAAATTTATTTTAAAAACCAATCTTAAAAGCTATAAAAAAAAAAGGCACTCAATTTCCTTCGATTGCTTCAATGATTCCATTGTGATTTTAATTCTTTGCTGTACATGCCCGAAAGTCCTCCAATTCATTGTGACGAGGCTTTGATTCTTCCACACATCTTTCACAATCTTTAGTCCTTAGCCACGTCGGTTCAAATCTATATATTTTGTGTCTTTGGAATTCCTAGCCTTGACTCAGCATTTCCACTTCCTTGTACTAGGATTGGCATAATACTTTGTTTTGCTATTGACTTTTTAGTTTTTAATTTAAAGTTTTAAAAGTAAAAAAGTCGTATTTTTTAATCTGCAGCTTTAAGTTTATTTATTTTTAGATTTTTTTGAATTTTTTATATTAATTTCTAATTTTACCATTTCATAATTTTTAAAAAGTCTTATTTTTAAACTCCCAACTTTTACTTTTTTTGAAATTTTATATTAAGCTTATTTAGTTTTTTTTTAACTTAAAAGTTACTATTTTTTAACCAAATAAATTTTTAAATTTTTTAACTTAAAATAACTTAAAACAAAAAATTTAACTTGAAATTAAGTTGACAAACAAACACTAAAAGTCAAATTTTTTACAGGTTCCAAATAGTAGCAATAAAAAGAAAAAAGAAAAAAGGGACCGGGGACGAAATAGGGAATAGTTGTGAACTAAGGACAATTTCGTCAAATGAGTTAAAACTATATTAAAGAGATTCCCGGAGGGAAATCAAGTTCGTATTACACTAACGGGAATATTTGTTTCCGAAGAAAAAGGAACAAGGAAAAAAAAAATTCAAGAACTTTGTGGGTTTGCATTCGGTTACTTCTCTCTTAGAGTAGGGTTCACGCATCTAAAACAGATTGATCTTCAGGTTGTTTCACTTTTCACTTTAAATCCTTTTCCCTGTTCGCTTATTGATTCGAATTGTTTATTTTTATACATCCTATATATCCTGTCTACGTATTATTCACCTGTATAGATAGTTGAAAGTTTCTATTTTCTTATTTGAATCTGTCGATGATTCCATTTATCTTCGTTGTTTGATTTTCAATGGAGAAAATCGTTGTTCGTAGTATTCGAAGTTTATTTGCCGCCTTGGATCTGTTAGAGGTTTAGGGTAAGGCTACGGTGCACACCTCATTTTTAGGTATACCGTAGCACTTGGTATTATAGATTACAAGATTCATAATAAAAAAATGAGAAAAGTTTCAATACACACCCTTGGGTGTATAGTACGCACTTTTGAGATTTTGTGATTAGAATTACTAATATTTGCGGTAAAGTTATAAAATATTTGAAGTGTCAAATCAAAAGTGGTAGGTTATGGATTTTGTGGTTTTTGGTCATGATCTTTTATGGTTAAATTTATGAATTTTTGTGGTTGCTGATTTATGAATATGTCTAGTTTTTTAATTATAAATATTTGAGGTTTAGATATGAATGAATGTGTGGTAAAATTTATGAAGTGCATGTCGTAAACCCAAACATGGGGTGTGTTCAATTTCTCCTTAAAAAGTATACAAATTCATATCTAAAAGTGACACAAATTGATAACCCTACCACCACAGAAATTCATAAACAAAACTATACAGATTCATAACCAAGCGAAATGTATTAATCATAACTTTACCCTCATGGAATTCATAACTAAAAGCCACATGATTCCTAACATTGTTTGGACCCCCATTTATTTTGACAACAACACTTAATTCATGGTATAGGCTACAAAAATTCATACATAAGCAATAAATATTCATAACATGCTGCAACTATTTGTAAATGGACACATGGTACACTCCAAGAATGTATTGATAATTTTCCCAGATATCTATCTCTAGGCTATATTATAACGTAAATAACTCACTTGATATGAACTCAAAAGTGAAGTTGCCCATGCTTTGTAAGTGCTATTTTTCATATTTTTAAAATTCATTATTTCTCTATTTCACATTTATTATCTACTGTTTTCTTCCTCATTATCCTCTTTTTCTCTTTACTGACTTTGAAACACTAATCAATAATGTTTGAAATACCATTTATTTTGTTCTTTTTTCTCTAACTTGACTCCTTTCTTGCAATAAGTAAAATTTCACATGTGTCGTGTGTGCCACAAGGTGTTGTTGTAATTGTTATACAATGGAAGCAAAGGTCATTTGGTCTCAATGTGATTCAAAGGCTATGGAGTGTGAGGGTAGAAGGAATGTAGGAACACCTAGGTTAGAGAACATGCACATTTATAACTTTCAAGTATTTGGGTCACCCCGGAGCTCTAAATTGTTTACTTATGTAAATACCCATTTTGAAAAAGCATGAAGCCGTCAACTGATTAACAAAAGACCAGGTCTAACTCAAAGTTAATTGATCGAAGTATAGGATTCGGCACTGAATTATTTAGTGGTGAGTCATACTGCTACTAAGATAATACTCATAATCTCTACTAACAAAT
>JAOTRH010051582.1:0-19303 GCA_034768845.1 Heliamphora exappendiculata
TATTGAAATCATTTGATTTTCTCAATGTTTTTTCTCATTTGTAATTTCTAGATGTGTTTTACGCACTGGTATGTCTTTTCTCAATTGAGTTTATGCAATGATATATTAGCACCTAAGTTCAGTAATGGCCTCAACAAAGCTGGAGACGTCCAGACATTACAATGAGAGCTGTATATTTATTCCAAAATAACAAGCAGGAAGATATTGAGAAATAAGTTTCAAACTTCGGATTGTCAAGCCTCAGGATAATAAAATATAGAAAATTCTGAAATTAGGAGACAAATTACTTAAGGTGTTCTTTGGATTTGAATTCACAAGCACACATTGAATGGAAATAAGTACAGAGTCTAGGGGTTATTTCTGATGAAAATATCAAAGAGGATTCCAGGGTCTCTGCTGATGGGATTGTGTTTGAATCAGAAATATCTATAACTGGTATCTTGCTGCTAACGTGAACCATTAAACTGTTTCAATGGGATTGATTGTTTTAGGCTTTTCTCTTGGGTATTTTATCTTTTCTCTTGGGTAATTCTAAGTAGACCACTTCAAACCTTTAAAAATTGTTTTCATTCTTGAGCAGATAAATTATTTGGCTTTTATCTTGGTTATTTTATCTTTTCTCTTGGTTATTTTATTCGGTTTGTTGAACTCTTTTATTAAATTATTACTATTATTCTATAAATTTGTAATTAAAAAATTCGAACTCAACCCGCGCATTGTACGAATGAAAAACTAGTGTATATGTAAATCTAATTAATGAGATAAATTTTCAGTTTTAGGTGTAATTTTTTGTTTTAAATGGAATTATAATCCTTCAGAAAATGGCAGTGAAACATGTTTCCTGTATTCATTCAACCCCCAATTATAGATGTGCACAAAGTTTTTGTTCTGTTTGTATATGAGTGGATGTGGATCCTTTGTGTAATAGCTTTTACTACATTTATTCAACACTCCAAGAATGCCTGGAACCATTGGCTTGCACTTTATTCTCATGTCAATAGTCTTCCTTGTTTTTCTGCAATGGTGCCTACGAAATACTATTTGTTAGAATGAAGTTCTGTCTACACTGTCTCTCTCTTTTCTCTCTCTTTTTGTTTCTATTCTATATCTTGGTTTCTGTCTATGTGCACCTAATGTTCTTTAAATCTATTACAGTAACAAAATATGTTCTTTCTATTTCTTCTTTTTGCTATGTTCATCTTCAAGATATGTTCTACATGTGAATTTGGATGCTCAGTCTGTTGAGATGGAGACAGGCTACTGAGAATAGGAGGCCCTTCAGTTACTGCTGTTGGCTTAACTGAAAGATATCTAGATCAGAAGTTGCAGCATTTACTGGAAGGAGCTGAGGTACAATAATTGTATACTGATTAGTTTTCATATTTTGTTTCTTCACAAATATTTCAACTAATGATTGCTGAAAGTGGCTAACTTTCTTAATGTTAATCTGAAGCTAGCTGCTGATGAGCAAGCCCTGGCACTGTCAATATGGACCACTCTGACAATTTGTAGAGCTCTCTCCCTTGAAAACGTAATTTTCTTTTCCATAAAAGTACTCCTGCCTGGATCATGTCATTTAAACATGAGATTTTGAACGATCTCTGTAGTAACACGCAGTTTGTTCAGTTTTTCATTTTCCTCTCTATTGAAAGCGTAATTTTCTTTTCCAGAAAAATTCTCTGGTTGGACCAGGTGATTTAAATATCTGATCTTAAGCAATGCTATGTAGTAACACAGTTTTGCTCAGTCTCGCCATTTTCTTGTGATTGATTTTTGTTTGGCAAATGCTTGGCTGCTCATGGCTCTTGGCTATTTCAAATGAGGAGCATGCATGCTTAAGGTGCGATACAGAGAATTAAATGTACTTCCCACATTCTGTCTGCAAATGGAATCACTGTCTATCATTCTAAACTTCAGTTTGAACCATTAAAATGTTGTCAAACTAATATGCTCAAAACCTTTTTGATTATGATGCAATGTGAGAACACTGTAGTTCAAACATATTATATTATGTTTAGTACTTTTTGGAGATTCTGCACGGTCGGAAATTAAAACACCGTTATGGAAAGATTTTTCATGTATGCTAATTTCTGTTGTGTGTTGAGTTATTAGAAAACTTGCACGACTTTCAGCCGATAGAGGGTTATTTTAGGTTAATCAATCCAGAAGGGCTCTGTACTGTTTTGCTACTTGGGCTTTATTTTCAATTTCGAAAATGGAATTACTCCCTTCCCACAATGAGACAGAATAAAATTTAGAAAAAAAAAAAGCATAGGAAAAAGGTATACATTCTTTGGAATCATTTTTCCTTCTTGATTGTTTTGACAAAAAACAGACAAGCTCCCAACTCCCGTAGAATGTGTAATTGGAATTCCTTCACACAGTCTCTGTGCTAAGCAGGAGTGGTGCAGTGTATTTGTGTCAGATAAGCCTATGAATTGGTGAAATAGTTTTGTTTTTGAATTTTTCTTTCCTATTGTGCTCAATTTTTTGTAGTATTCTGTATTTGTTATGTTATATTTTGACTCTTCTTTATGACTTTTGGTCCTTTTTCTCTATTCGTGTGCGAATGTGAAATATAGGAAAATTCACATTCTGGTAGATGGTTGATAGTGAGGAGGGGAAGGAAACTACCTCACGTGGAAATGAATGGGAAGTTGTGTCGCTTATGGCATCAGCTTATGCTGCTGCTCCTAGTCCAAAACAGGTTGAATTGAATGATAATGACGAGGGAAATACAGTTGCTAAGGATGAAGCTGAAACCTCACTCGCATTGCTAATGTCTGGTTACTTTGGCTTTCAACCAAGCCAACATAAGAATCTGCCACTGAACCTGAAAATATTGAGATCCAGAACACACAGGGAATTGAAGATGATGTTCCTGAATTGGGTGCTGAGGAAGGGAGTAGATCAGACAAATATGATGAGAACACAACTTCTTTTGCATAAACCAAGCATGCAAATCTGTCTCTTGCAATTTAAATGCTTTTTAAAATTCTGAAGTTAATCCTTCTGTTGGTCCTGCAATTTATATGCTCTTTATATCCCTCTCTTGCAATTTATATACCAAGCATGAACTGAATGTTGAACCTTTGTGCTTCTAATTTTTTACTATTCATAGTTTTGTGATGATTTATATATGCCATCTAAAGATATATGGATTCCTAGATCCACCTTTAAATAAGACATGGTTTAAGTTTAACTTCTTTTTTCATTTTTTTGGCTGTGGTTAAATATGATTGTTAGGTGAATGATATATTGAATTTTAACTTGAAGAATGTATGGTTTGAAGTAATGTTACATATTTTATTACCTTTGAGCAAAATATTCATACACTTCACACAAAATGACAAAATAAATATATAAAAAGATAAATTTTGAGTGTTGTGTCCGGCAATTTTTTTTTTTTTTTGGGGAAAACACCATTTATTGTTGTGCCCCTTGTCTATATCCATGTTAGTTAGACGGTCCCAAATTTCGCTTCTTAACGCCCTTTCTAAGCAAGCTCTAACCTTTAATCTTGTCCCTTCACCTGCATTTAATTCTATGCCATATAATGCCAAACAAATTTAATTAGTAGCGCCTCAAAAATAATGACCATGCATAGCATGGCTACCTCGACTAGTATATATGTACGTATGTAGATGTATTCCCCCTTTTTGATTGTTTTTATGTTTTATATTTCCTTCTACGGATCAGCAAAGTGAGATCACTAGTCCAGATCCACCTCTTCCAGAACCGCAAAGGTGCAATGTTCATTCATTTTGCAAGACACTTACTGGTTCTTACACGAGCACCCATGGTGGATTTTCTGTTCTTCGGAGGCATGCAGATGATTGCTTGCCTCCACTGGTAAGCTCCAAAATGCCTATTTAGTCTACTTTAGTGTAATATATATGCATTCACTTCCCCAAGAATCTCCACTTTCTTTTTCATTGGTATTTTTCTGCATGGTGTTGACTTGAAGTTTACTCCTCAGGATATGTCCCAGCAGCCACCCTGGCAGGAACTGGTTACAACTGATCTTCATGGCAATGAATGGCACTTTCGCCACATTTTTCGAGGTGAGTTCCACTTGACTAATAGTTGTGTATAAATATAAAATTGGCTAGTCATTGCAATTTGACCAATAAAACTAGCATTATTCACAGTTCCAAATTACTAGAACATTAATTTTATTAGTTCATATATATATACGTGTATTGTACGATTTAAATACTTATCATGTTTCAAAATGATTTTAATTGATTTTCAGGTGTTAGAAAAGGAGAAAGATTAAGTGATAATGGAGCAAAGGAATTAGTGATGGAAAAAGATTTATTTTGGATTGTACTTGTTGAAACAAGAAAGATTTATTTTGAGTTGTATTTGTTAAAATTTAAATATTATTTTGAGACATATTTAGTGCGCTTTTTAATATGTTTTAATATGTATTTGATGAATGTGTACTTTTTAAATATTTTGATATGCGATTGAATTGACATTAATATTGTTATAAATAAATGAATGAATGTTTAAATATGAATGGATGGATAAATTATTATTTTTATTTTTTGCATCGAAATTGTTATCGTTATTAAAACTAATAGTAATTGCAACAGATAGGTATTATGAACACATGTTGCGTTGGTATTTAATCGTTGCAAAAGGCATAAATGCATTTGCGACGGCACAAGGCCGTTGCAAAAAAATTTGGAGTTTTGTATATATATATTTTGCTTAGGGAGTTATACCGTCGCAAGAAGTTTTTTGCGACGGCCATCACGCAGTGGCAAATAACTATATATATTTAAAATAGTATTTGCGACGGCACTGTACTGTTGCAAAAACACATTTGTAATTAGTATTTGCGTCGGCCAATTCTGTCGCTAAAAGAAAACAAAGCCGTTGCTACCATTTCGATGGCTAAAACATAATTTTTAATAAGTATTTGCATCGAAAATTGTTCCGTTGCTAAAAGCATAAAGTGTCGTTGTAAATTGTTGCGACGGCTACGTGTCGTCGCAAAAACCCTTTTGCGACTCGACCAGTTGCCTCCCCCCATTTGCCATTGCAATGCCGATGCAAATATTTTTTTACGACGACAAGAGTATTATTTGCGACGAAAAAGAGCCGATGCAAAAACTTCCTTTTCTAGTAGTGGCTCTAACCTCTTTTAATATTTTACATTCCCGTATCGCGATTTGGGCTAAAGACTTCAAACCTTTCGACTGAAGGCATCTGTGACAACGTTCGCCTTACCCAGGTGATATTGCAAACTAAAATCATAGTCGCCCAGGTATTTCATCCATCTTCTCTGTCTCAAATTTAATTCATTTTGCGAGAATAGGTATTTAAGACTCTTATGGTTGGAGAAAACTTCAAATAGTTCACCATAAACGTAAAGCCTCCACATCTTTAACGCAAAAACAACTGCTGCTAATTCTAAATCATGTGTTGGGTAGTTCCTTTCATAAGTTTTTAGTTGCCTTAATCCGTACGTCACAACTTTGCCCTACTGCATCAGAACACATCCTAACCCTTCATGAGATGCGTCACACTACACTTCATAACCAAGACCCCTTTTGGGTATAATCAGTATCGGCGCACTGGTTAATCAATTCTTTAATTCTCGGAAAACATCTTCACAAGCATCACTCCACATGAATTTGACTCCTTTTCGAGTAAGTCATGTCAAAGGTGACGCTAAACGGGAGCAATCTTTTACAAGACGACGATAATGCCCTGCAAGGCCCAAGAAACTTCTGATATCAAATACACTATGTGGTCTCTTCTAGTCTTGCACTACCTCTACTTTTGATGGATCAACTGTTACTCCGTCTTTCATCACAGCATGTCCTAAAAATCTTACTCCGGGTAACCAAATTCACATTTCTCATACTTAGCATAAAGCTTGTGTTCTCTTAAGAGTTGAAGTACCACACGTAAATGCTCCTCGTGGACTTCTCGAGTTAGAGAATAATTCAAAATGTCATCAACAAAAACCACTACGAACTGGTCCAGGTAAGGTCGGATGATTCAATTCATCAAATCCATGAAAGTTCTGGGGGCATTCGTTAAAACAAAGAGCATCACTAAAAATTCGTAGTGTCCGTAACGAGTACGAAATGCAGTCTTACTTATGTCATCCTCCCGGACCCTTACTTAATAATAACCCGACCTCAAATTAATCTTCGAAAAACACGCAGAACCCTTTAATTGGTCGAATAGATCATCAATCATGGGCATTAGATATTTATTCTTCACCGTAACTTGATTCAACTTTCGATAATCAATACATAATTCCAATGAGCCGTCTTTCTTTTTAGCAAACAATGCCGGTGCTCCCCATGGTGAGACACTAAGGCGAATAAAGCCCTGTCTAACAAATCCTGCAGCTGAATCTTCAGTTCTCTTAACTCTGACGGAGCAAAACGATAGGATGGTACCGATATTAGAACAGTCCCTGGGATAAGCTCAATTGAAAATTCAACTTCTCTGTGTGGCAACAGTTCAAACAATTCTTCCAGAAACACGTCGCTAAACTCGCTCACCATCGGTGGAAGCTCTCCTCGTACGGAAGGCTCATCCTTAGTCAAAAGGGTGGAAAGAATTGTATGCACATTTGTTGAATGGTTCACGTTATCGGGTCAAGGTGTCATATTATCATTGTTATCCCCCACGTAAAAGAAAGAATCTCCTTCTGGAGTATACAAAAAAATCCTTCATCGATCACAGTCAATAAATGCACGAAATGTAGTTAACCAGTCCATTCCAAGAATAATATCAAACCCTGACATCTTCAGCACAATAAAGTCGAACACGAGATGACGATCGGCTATTACTACTTTGCACCCTCTACATACATACCTTAACATTGTACTATCACTGATGGGTATTTCGATTCTTACAACAACGCCTGACCTCTTAATAGGTAAACCTAAAGCAGATACGAATAAAGAAGAGATAAATGAACGTGATGCACCAATATCAAATAACACATGAGCCCAAGAATTGAAAATTACCTCGAATTACTAGGGTACTGATAGTAGTCTCGTGTAGCTCAAGATTTGACGAAGTACTAGTTTTTGCTATGGCATAGATTATTCCTTAGATTCCAGATGTGTGTCCTCGTCTTCTACCCATAGGTTGACGTACAGATTGTACCAACGAAGCCTCCCTAGGAGCCTGAACTATCTGCATCCTGGTTTGTCGAGTTGGTTGGTCGTATATCTGCCGCTGAGTAGGTTGTGTAGTAGATGTTTCTTGGCTAGCTCTTCCTTGCGGACATTCACATCTAACATGCCCCTCTTGACCACACTGAAAACATCTGATAGGTCCCCACTCCTGAGGTTGTCCTTGTGTCCAGTTCTGTTGTTGCTTTGGTGCTTGCTTCCTTTGTGAACACTCTCTAGCCTGGTGTCCTTGCTGCCCTCAAACAAAACATGCAACTTCCCTTCGCTCCAAACGTATCGTAAAGGCCACAGATGAGGTGGGTGCGGAGCATTGGGTCTGATAAGATTTTTGCGGTGCCAAACTAGTATTGCCCTGTTCTGGTCTTCGCTTCTTATAAGGTTGTCCATCAGATTGTGTTGTTCTAGCCACTGATAGTTGCCTCTTTTCCATGATCCTTCGATTATCTACCATAGCATTTTCTATTACCATAGCCGTCTCAACTACCTCCGAGAAAACCCTCAATCGAAACCCTACCAGTTTCTCTCGGATAGCGGGTTGTAAACCCCTTTTGAACCTCTTAGCCTTCAATTCCTCCGTTGACATCATTTCTGGCGCAAACTTTGACAAGTTTGTGAACTTTGATTCATATTGTAAAACGGACATATTCCTTTGTATCAATGATCAGAATTCCTCTCTATACGTATCTTGAATAGACTCAGGGAAATATTTTTTCAGGAATACCGCCATAAATGCTACCCATGTACCATCCATTGTTGTCTTTGCAAACTCCCACCAATCATTTGCCTCTTCCCGAAGTTGAAAAGTAGAAAAACCAACCCTAAGGTCATCTCTGACTGTCTGCAAAGTATCTAAGATCTGGGTGACTACCTTTAACCATTTTGTCGCCATTCTAGGGTCAGGTTCCCCAGCATAAGTAGGAGGGTTCAAACGTTGAAACTCTCTCATCATCATTGCATCTCTTGCGTTCATATCTCATGCTCCCCTTTAGTTAGCCCCGGCCCCAATTAAAGTCCTCAAAGCATTCAGTATCTGTTGATTCACTTCTACACCCCCAACTGGTTCCTGCGGGGCGTTGATATCCCCTTCTTCGAGAATTGGCGCTCTTCTGCGACCTCGACCTCTACCTCCTTCTTGCCTAGGAGGCATCAATATACGAAAAGAAAACGATCGTCAATACATAATTCGTAAACAAATCGACACTCCCTTCCTAAATAGATTCAATTTTAAGCGCTAACAGGGCTATCCATACTCAAACTAAATCACACCAGCATACAAACACATACTGAGGAAAAGCCTCAAAGTAACGCGACAATCTGAGCAACTAATTCAGATTTCTCATAGAAAAAATGTCGGCCAAATACTTTTCTATTTTGATCCCCAAAATAGTTGATCGGACGCCAAATGACAAGCCACATCACCCCAAGACTCAACCTCCATGCTCATATGAACACATAGCATGCGCAAGACAATACAACCGCAATCCCATACAAGCACACAAACCATGCCGTGTAGTGGTGCATAATTATCATCAAACCATTCTCATACAAAGGTCGTCCACACTCTCCACGGCTCCTAGGTATCCAAACCTAGAGCTCTAATACCATTCTGTCACTACCCAAACCTGGGTTCGTGAACTAACTCCTAAACTCAGCATACATAAACCATATCCATAGGTGATGCCCCAAAACATAAGAAAATATTGTACATAACATTCAAAGGATTTAATAAAATAAACCAAGTTCCAAATTTACATTTCCAAATATACTATAAATGTTTGAGACAACTCACACTCAATATTAAGCTATCACTTTCATTACAATACTTTCCTTCAGTTTATGTACTACAAAAAAAAGAGACAACAAAAGACATCATAGCTCCATCTACTGGCCCTTCCCAAAAAGCATCTATAGCTTTGGTGTCACCCCGCTTTTCGGAACCTGAAATTATATAACATATATACATGAGCTGAAACTCGTAGGATAAATATTAACTCATATATAATGCATGATTTGTGAGGTGTGATGGGTGTAATTGAAATAAATATGCACTTTTATCCAAGTCATTTCCTTTTTAACACACACCCATGCACAAAAATTTATCTCAATTTATCCATTTGTTTTCTCGATTTTCACAAAATCTATCAACTTTAATGAACCGGTGTCGGATGCAACATTTAAAAACCCCTCCCTATTAATTTTCAATAGGCTACACGAAATCATTGGGTAATAAATAGTTTTATAACTCACCACGACATAACACCACATTTCGGGGGCTAATCCGTGGGCATGTGGTCCCTATCTTGCTCAAGTTTTCAGTCTTTCACTGCGGAGCCGCTAGCCCAACTTAATCCACATCAATCCATACGGTTCATTATTGGTTAGAAACCTGGGAGTCCAACCCTTAAATGGTTTCTCTCCCAATTATTGTTATAATACACCATTTTGATTCCAAACCCAATTTTCTAGTAAATTTCCAAATCACATGTGTAACAACTTTCATTATATAGTTTCTCATAATTCACATCGTTTCTACCATATTACTAAGTACCAATAACACAAGGTTGATAATAAGAAGACAACATTATTTTAAAAATGTACCACCCATTATATATATATATATATATATATATATATCAATTTGAAACCCACCATTATTGTAAACGAAAGCCCAACCAACTAGTCCCATGCATGCCTCCCACCTCAATCGAGATGTATATATAGGTGTGCAATTAGGTCAAGGGACTACGAATTTAGTAAAAATGGCCAATAATAATGAAAATAAATTTTTCTAAAATATTTGGCTAAAAATAGGTGAAAATGGTTATGAAATTTGGACATACCCTCCCTATTTTAATCATAACTTTTTCTACAAAACGAATTTTCTTGTGAAAGTAGTCTTGTTGGAAAGGAGACTTACGGGGTTTCGTTTTGAGTAAAAAAATGACCCCATTCGAAGTTCAGATGAGGGAGATACACTAATTTTAAAAATAAAATTTTAACCAGTGAAACATAGACCGCGGGCTAGACTGCTCGAGCGGTTTATCGAGCGGTATGACTTGCAAAAGAAGTTGAGACCTTCCTATAACTGCCCTTTAGACCGCTTGAGCGGTCCCCCGAGCGGTCCTGCACCGAAAATTAATCTTTTTATGAAATTTTGAGGCCTTCAACTATCCCAAACCTAATAATCCAACTCATTCATATACTTAACCATACTTTCAACCCAGAAACATTGAATTCAAGCATCATAAAGTATTTTTATGTAATCAATTCCCGAAAATCATGGTTTATCATTTTCCAAAACTCTAACTTCCATGAAAACCCAACTCAACACACACATAACCCTATCAATCCTTCAAATCATGCATGAAATCTACTATATTTACTCATATATTCAAAATATCAATCCAAATTCATACAAAACATATGAGATAATCTAAATCTTACATCTTGAAGCTTTAACTCTTTGAAATTCACCAAAATCACCACCCTAGGGTTTTGGATCTCATTGGTTTTTCTCCTTCATGCTCAATCTTTTATTTTTTTATTCCAAAGCTTGATTTCCTTACTTGTTTACCTCCAATTTAGCTTCTAATGTTGTCAAGTTTAGCAAGGGAGGATTAGGGTTTGAGGAGCAATAAGAATTCTCCCAAATGATCCAAGAAAAGGAGAGAAAGAAGAGAAGAGATGGGAGAGGAGGTGGTGACGTGAGTGGGGTGAGGGGGTGAGACCCCTTGCCCCCTTTATCATTCTCTCTCAATCTCTCCAACTCTCTAGAATGGTCCAAGGCCATGTTTGGCTTGTCTCTTATTGTTTCTACTTTTTTCTTTCTACTCTTAGCTTTCGTGACCCATTTTTCACTCTAATTTAATTTCATTAACTTCATAATTTAATTCCGCATTTACAACTTAATTTTAAACCCATATTCCAAGAATTTAAATTAATAAGCTATACTTAGCCACAAATTATTGTCATTTAGTATTCTGTATCTCAATTACACTTTCACATGTTTGTAAGTTAACCGTTAATGAACAAAGTTTTATAACACCCATGTCCAAAATTAATTATGTCTTCTCACTTAATCGAAAATATGTAAGCATAAAAAAAACACGTATCGGGTCCTTACACTAGACATGGATTTAATTTTTAATTTTTGAACACCAATTAGATAAAAATATTTTCTACAACTTTCATGTTTGACACTAAGGTCAGATCATAGGGCAAAGTGGTCATTTATTTTAATTAACTGAAAATCGTTCAGCATTTTATAGAGAAAAATACAGAATTTGGGCCTCTAATGGCTACGGTTTTGGGGCATCAATTCAAGGGCTATAGGTCTGATTGTTGGTGAGTTAGTTTATAGTGTTCTCAACAAGTTTCATGTTTCATGACTGGACAAGTTGTTTGGAAAAAGTTAGTGATTTTGGCTAATTTATGAAAATAGTTCAGTCAGCCTAAAAAGGATTTGCAAAGTAGGTTTTCAAAAGAGAATTCTCAAAACCTTTGGGGTACTTTCTGAGGGTATTTTGGGCTAATTTTTGCTCAGTATCTAGTTTAACATGTCAGCAACATTTTTCATGTTTACCACCTTTGGATTTGGCTACTAAAAATTTAGGTTTTTGGTCGCACGAAAAGGTGTGACAGAGAGCTCTGTCAGTCACTGAAACACAACAGTAAATTTGAAAAGTGTTTTGGCCTATCAAGACTTCCTATATTTGCTCATTTGTAGTGGACAGTAAAGTAAACATATCTTCTACAAGTTTCATGTTTTAACCCAAGCTCGATTCTCACTCTAACTTAGGATTTTTAGGTCTGCAACTTAGAGTGGTCAAAATCTGACACTATTTGAAAATAATGATATATCTGGAGTTCTACCCAACAAAATCACTTCAAACTAATTTTTTATGAAAGAGAACTCAAAAATCTAGGTCTAGACATAAAACTCATGTTTATATCATTTTTCTACAATTAGTTATGATGTTTTAAAGTTCATGGAAGAATGTTGGTAAGCCCAAAAAATCAAGTTATTTAGGGTTTTGATAGCTTAGCTCATGTTGTGTTCATTTTTGATGTATTTTCTTTGCATGCATGTCATATACTCATACAAATCAAAACTCCAGAATATATTCAAGTTATGAAACTAAAAAATATTCACATGCAAGCACTTGCAAAGCTTAATCTTACACTAACGGTCCACTATTCACACCTACGACGACTTTTTTTTTAGTTAATCTTTGTTTATTATCTTTAGGGTTGATTATAGAGATGGATTGAGGGCTATATTATGGGAGAATATCAAAAGATTTTAGGAAATTTACTTACTTGTTTTTTATGCTCTAAGTGTAGGGAAAGGCTAGAATACTTGGCTTTAGCGTATCCTTGGTCTCCAAAGACCCATATTCTTGAATCCTCCTCCTTCTTCTCCTCCTTCTCTTGGAAACACTTAGAGAATTTTGTGGTAGCTCTTCCTCACCTCTCTCAGCCGAAAATGGAGAATAGAAGGGGTGGTTTGGGTCTTATTTTATAGCAAAAATTGTAGTATAAAATAATTATTGTGTATAAGCTTTATTTTGAATTTTCTTAAATTTGATTGGGTGCATGGGGTGGCTATGCTCTTTTTGAGAGATATATATTCAGATCATAGCAGTGGGATTTCAGCTAGGACTGTTTGAGGAAGTACAAAAGCTGATTTTGCATTAATATGGAATTTAAATTGTATTTTGGTACCTTTCGTGCAAGAAAATATATAAAATATTAATTTTATGTATTTTTTTGGTATCTAAACCTATTAAAACCTATTATATTAATATATTTATAATTAATTTAGTCTTTTCATGATTTATCATAATTTTGATAGCAATTAATTAAATAGGTATAGGCATTTAAGTTAAATTAAGGTAGTTTGACTAGAATTAGCTTTTTGACTTATTTATTATGTAGTTACTTTAAATAATTATTTATTTACTTTTGTTGACCTATATTACTGTATTATTATGTATATTACTTGTATAAAAAGTATTGGGTCAAAATAATACTTAATTTATATATATTTTTCTTATTTTTAAGCTTAAAAAGGTAAAAAGTTGGTTTTCGGGCACATTTCCCTAGGTGGCTTTCCATGCAAGGGTAATTTAGTTATTTTTGTTGTTATTTTATCTTTTGTTACTTACTTTTATTTAAATATCTGATTAAGGGTGTCCATGTGTCAAATGTTAGATTTTTAAGACTTTTTGTTGTACTATGGGCAAAATTGTTATTTTACCCTAATTATGAGAATTTTTTGATTTTTAATCTTATATTTCATGTTATTTACTTAATTAAGAATGTTAAGAGTCTTCTCTGAGTATTAGGGTTTTGCCTCTAAGCATTTGATCTCTTTAGGATTTTCGGATCGAATTAGGATTTTCAGGCCGAGTTAGGGTTTTTGATCTTTTAGTGACCTAAGATCTTGTCAACTAACCGTTGCTAATGCTAGGATTTGGGTTGGATCGCTATACTGGTCATTATAAACTGGGTTGTTACAACTAGGGTCTGTACCGGGGTGTTACATAACTCATCCTAACCCCACGGGCTTAACTCCTATAACAAGGATATCTCAACACCCCACTAGGTTAAACTCAAGTTAACCTTCTAAGGCCAAGCTACACCTTGCTCACCACCTAGTCACATCATATCAACACATATTCACATACGGAGGGAAAGCCTCAAAGTAATGTGATAATCCGGGCAACTAATTTAGATTTCTCATAGAAAGAACGTCATTTTCTTTTCTATTTCGAATCCCAAAGTAGTTGATCGAACGCCAAATGGCATGTCAGACTCAACCCTCTATGCTCATATAAACACATAACATGAGCAAAACAATTCAACATCAAACCCATGTAAGCACACAATTCATGCCGTGTAGGGGTGCCAAATCTCACCAAATAAGTCACCTATATAGGTCATCATTACCTCCCAAAGCTCCTAGGTATTCGAACTGAGAGCTCTGATACCATTCTATTACACCCTGAACCCTGGGTTCGTGATCCAACCCCAAATCGTCCCGCATAAAGGTCATCAACTAAAACTTATGTTTTACTTTAGCTTTGAGTTTAAAAACTTATTTGAAAGAAAAAATAAAGATTTTCGTCAAGCAACCATATTCTCACACATAAAATTACAAATAAATGCTTTAAGTTTCCAAGAGTTCATTTATGACAACAATATCATGACCATTATTTATTCAAGTTTATGTACAAACAAAATACAATACAAAAAAACACTAGTTCTTTATTTTAGCTTTTCTCAAAATGCATCTCTTGTCCTGGTATCGCCCCTAGTCCTCGAAACCTAAAATGGTTAACATACATACGTGTGATGAAGCTCGTAGGATAAAGATTTATTCAAGTATAATGTATGATTTGTGAAGTGTAATGGGTGCATCCGAAGTAATGAAAAATGCAAGTTTCACCAATTCGTTAATTGCTCACACACACACACCTACGCACATAGATTTATCCTATTTGTTCTTTAATTTTCCATCACATCAATTCCTTATTTCATATTTCTCATTCACTGAGCCCTTTTTCAAAACATTTTGTTCTTTCCCATTATCCATTTTACTTTATCAAAACCCGATTTCTCACAAACTGTATCACAACTAATGAACCAGTGTCGAGTGCAACTTATAAAAATTCCTCCCTATTAATTCCCAATAGGCTACATGAAGCCATTCAGTAATGGATAACTCTATAACTCACCACGACACAACACCACATTTCGATAGCTAACCCATGGACATATGGTCCCCATCTTGAGAAAATTTTCTATCTTTCACCGCAGAGTCTCAAGCCCAACTTAATCCACATCAATCCATATGGTTCATTATTTGTTCATAACTTTCATTTTCACAATCCGGGAGTCCAACTCACAACCGATTTTTTCTCCCAATTATTATCACATTTTTCCATTTCGTTTTCAATTTTAAGTTTCCCATTTCATTGTCAAGTCACATTCGTTTTTAGTATTCCAATTCTCTTTTCCTATCAAATGCATCACAAACTTCTGCACATAAATTTTTCATGAATCACATTTCAAATTTCTTTCATCGATTTCATAAAGCACCAATAACACAAAATGAGTCCATTTGAGATTATGTCATTTCAAAAAAATAGAATACACCCATCATATATATACATGTATGCACAAATTTAAAACCCATGTTTCTTTGCTAAAGGCATAAGATTTTAAATGATAAGCATGTCATAATACAACCCTCAACTACCAACTCTTGTCTAAAAAAAACCATCATTATACGTAGAAAACTCGCCTTGTTATAAAACCCAACCAACAGGTACAACACATGCATCCCAACCCAAGTATAGTGATATAGGTGTATCCACAGCCCACGAGATAGGAAATTTGATAAAAATTTCAATGAGGATGAAAAATAACTTTTTCCAAGACATTTAGCCAAAAACAGGTGAAAACAGTTAAGAAAATTTGACATACCATCACTATTTTGCTCATAAATATTTCTACAAAAAGAATTTTCTTGTGAGAGTATTTTTATTGGAAAGAAGACTTTTGGAGTTTCAATTTGAGTACAAAAATGACCCAATTCGGAGTCCGAATGAGGGAGATACATTATTTTAAAGAAAATATTTTTTGACCAGTGAAACAAACCGCGGGCTACGCCGCTCAGCGGTCTGGCTTGCAACAAGAAGCTGAGAACATCACAAGCCCGCCCTCTAGACCTCTCGAGCGGTCCTTCGAGTGGTCCTGCATCAAAAATTGAATTTTTGTTATGTTTTGAAGCCAACACTCCTCTAAACCCATTCTTATGCAAAAATATGGAGTTTTTATGTATGTTAAGCTCCTTCTATACAATAAACTCTTAAATTTATCACTAATCATTTTCTAAAACTCCAATTTTCTTAAAAACCCAACTCAACCCACACATAAACCCATGAATTTACCTATCAAGCATGAAACCAACTAGGTTTTACTCATATAAACCAAATATAAACCCAAATCAATATGAAATATATAAAAAAATCTAGATCCTACCTCAAATAGCTTCCAAGCTTTAGCTTTTCACTTGATTGCCTCTATTCAAGCTTCAAATTTCACTCAAGATGCGACAATGCCTTGGATTTCACCAAACTCATCCACCTAGCTAAGGTTTTGGTATTCTTGGAGATTCTCCTTGGGTTTCTCTTGCTAATTAAACCTTGCTCCTTCCTTTGTTGCCTCCAAACAAGCCTTTAATTCCACCAAATTGGAGGGAATAAAGAATTTGAACCCTATTATGATTGAGAAAGCAAAAAAAAAGGGAACGAGAGAATGAAGAAGAAACTGGTGGGGAGAGGGGTGAGGTCTTAAATTTTTTATCATCTCTCTCTCCCTAATTCTCCACTCTTCTAGAATAGCCCAAAGCCATGTTTGGTTAACCTATTTTATTTTCTCATTTTTCCTTTTTAACTTCAGCACTCATAGCCTATTTTCTCTCCAATTTAATCTCATAAACTTTCTAATTTAATTCCACATTTACAACTTAATTTTAATTTCGTATTTCAATAATTTGAATTAATAAGCTATACTTAACCACAAATTATTGGCATTTATTATCTTGTCTCTCAATTACATTTTGCATACCAACAGTTCCTTCATTAATAAGCAAAATTTTATAGTCCCCGTATTCAACTTTAATTATATATGTTCTCTTAACCGAAAACATGAAAGGACAAAATGAACACACATCGGGTCATCACATTAAGATTCCTGATATCCGTCAATTAAATTTAATTACTGACAATTTAATTTAATCGGCATTTTAAAATCTCTTAAGCCCTTCCACTTAACTTATTTGACCGTCAGATAATTAAATCCACCTGCAGGGTTTGGCTTGGTCAAAACTTATAAACTTCCTTAAGGAGGTATCGTCAATCCCAATCTTTCATAACGTGAATTTCGTTAATAATTAATATTTACCATATAAATAATACCGCTATACAACTCACTGGAAATATAGACCCATATAAGATCACACCCTCTAATGAATCAAAATAACGAATATTAAATATACGCAAATTAATAATTATTTCAGGATCAAGAGAATAAGCACTATTCATAATAACCTTGAGGTGAGAATTAAATTATATAATCAGTATAAAATTAATTACCCTAATGTGTCCCGTTCAATACACACAAAATGTACTAGCATAGAGAGTCGGAACAATAGACGACGCTATTATCTGTTTCTCGTAACTAAGAAGGCCTACTAAAACTATGTGTTACAGTCGTACCAATGGTATGTCTATTTCCATCTAAATTGTGAATATAAAACTTATATTTTGTAAGAACCTAAAATCTGATCTTTTGTGTGCAAATCGTACTCTACACACCAGATTAAATACTATACAGAATATTGGATATCCATGTATAACAGTGAAGAAATAATATACATACATTGCTTATGAAGACTCTTATAAAATAAAAAAATAATTTTATTAAAAATAAAATTAAATACTAAAAATATAATTTTTAGTATACCAACCATAACAAAATGTCAATTATTATTGTACGTGGTAGACCATGTCTATATGATGTCTTGAATCGAGTTCTCGAGAATGAAGTATGGATGGGAACGTAATAATCATCGACTTAACATTTTAAACAAATGTTCCTAATTGATTTTAGGGTTATCCCTTGCCCGGTGGGGTGTTTTTGGCAATCATTGTGACGCCTTATTGTTTTGAGAGCATGTTATAGTTGTGTAGATTAAAGAGGTGCTCGGTGGGTTACCGTTAGAGTATTGATTTCGTGAGATGTGTGTCAATTTCAGTTATGGTTCAGGTGCTTGAAGGTTGTGGATTCAACGAGAAGTTTTGAACTTGGCTTTTGAATACGTGTCTTACGTTTCCTTTCTTAATCCCGTCTGAGCTGTGAGTCTGAGGCGGTAGTGTGGCTGTTATTGCCAATGGTGGGCTAAGTTAGATTAACCTAACCTTGTGAGGGTTCAACCTTGGTATAAAGTGGTAGTTTAGCGTGTAGTGTTTGTGTCTACCCTTTGTGGATTTATAGTCCGGTAGTATGCGTTGCCTTGGGGGATGATGAAGCCAATGGTAGTTAGTGCATATCAAAAGGGCTAGAGTTTGAGGGTTAAATGTGGTAAGTGGTGCATTTGTCTTGATGTGTTCAGTGATATTTGAAATGCCGAAGTGCGATGATGTCCATAATATGGGAATGTAGTGTTTGGTGAACCAAATAGTTAATGATTGCTTTATGATATGATCGTGTTAAGTGGAAGTTGGTACTTGACCTCCTGATTTCTCTAGAGAGAGTTAGCTAGTTTTGAGTTATTTCACCCCTTTTAGTGGGAACGCCAAGATCTTCTAATTGATTCTTAATTTGGTGGTTTTGTTGCGCCACGTAGATCAGTGCCACCTTGGTCGCGAGAGTTCAAGATTTAACTTCTTGGTGACGGTTTGTTTGCTTTACCCTGTTGGTGTGGGTGCTTGAGATGCGTATTTAAGTTTGATAAGCTTTCATGTAAGCCCTTTGAGGAAAGAAGAAGTTAGCATCAAAGTGAAAAACTTGTGTCCATGGTGATGGATGGATGGTTGTTCGGTTGTGTGATTTAGCACGAATAGAGGTGAGATTTTGTGTGGATTACCCGTGGGGGGTGTCGTTCACTTTTTGGATGTCAGATATTTCTTCCCGAATCCCAATTTGTGCCCTGTTAGTATTAAGAGTCGTTCATGTTGGGAATGTATACTGAAAAGTCATGCTTTTTATGTATTTTATTCTGGGTCCCTAGCATTTTAATGAAAACATTTGAGATGGTTTTGCATTTATGGATTCATACTTATATTTGTGATGCATGAATGCATAGTCCGTATATTCTATCCAGTATTTGACTCGGTGAGTGCTGCACGGAAGATCGGGTCATAGGTTCTGACAAATTATACAAGTAGGCTTACAATCGCAATAGACCCGGACATTCCATTGGTGCGATTGTAGTGCATCGTTATAGTAGCTGATATTAGCTAGGTCGAGCGGATCGAATATAGGTTTTGAAAATTCGATGTTCGAGCTCGATGTGTTAGTACACTTGGAGTGTATTGAGCGGGATCAACGGGATGATC
>JAOTRH010051592.1:0-19303 GCA_034768845.1 Heliamphora exappendiculata
ATTATACAACTAATATTAAGCATGTGTTTGGGTTAGTTTATTTTTAAAATTTTTTGACTTAAAAGTCACAAAAAAGTTAACTGGTTTGGCTTATTAGGTTGTTTTTTTTATTTTCTTAAACTTTTTTTTACATGATTTGACACTTTCTTTTTTACAAAAAATTTAAAAAATTTAAAAATTATTAAAAAAAAATTAATACAAACACATGCTAAGTAAGTATAATAATATTAAAGCTCACTATTTATATAATTATTATATAAATAATAATTAATTATTTTGTTATTATATAAAAATGCATATAAATAGTGAGTTATAATAAGCTAATATAATAATTATAATAATATATGAAATGCTGAATAAAATATAATAAGATAATTAGTATAAGCACGGTTGGTGAAAAATCTACTCGAATATTGTTGACGCCAACAAACAATTTACACTTTGATGCCCTTATTAATGTGAAGGCACGTACAAAAAGTGATGACAGTTCATTATATTATATACAATAACAAGCATTTACTCCGTGCATGCTCGGAACTTGTTTTTTAATTTATGTTTAAAATATTTTTTAATTCGATTTCTAGTTTTTATTTATTTTTTTATTTTATTTGGGTTCCACATGAACTTCATGTATGTTTAATGCTTGTGATTATATTGCACCTTCACCTAAATTAATTTTGTGAATTAATTTGATCATTGTAACAATATTTAAAAAATATTTTAGAATTAATTTAAACGGGTATACTTTTTAAATTTTTTTATCTCAAAAGAGTAAAAAATAAAAATTATTAGTTTAAATAGCACGAAAAAGCCATTTCATGGACTTTAAGTGTTTTCTTATTTTTAGTGAAATTTTATTTTTCTAAATTTAGCCAAAAATAGACATACTTTTAAATTTATCTTATCGTGATAAATTAAATAAATAAAAATATGACCAAAAAAGATATATATATATATATATATATATATATATAACAAAACAAAATACACTTCCACGGAATATATAACTAATATTTCTACAATCTATATAATAACGGAGCTTACTTTTTTAAAAATGTTATACATGTCATTTTTTTTTGAACGATTGAGATATATGTTTACTCTAATCTATGGTTAACATTAATTATAAAAAAACTTGCTCTCTCTTTTTCTTATGACTAATGAACGGTTAAGATACATTTTCATTTAAAATATTTAAGACAAAGATTAGTTTGACAAAAATAAATTACTAAAAATACACCTAGATTTGACTAGTGGCCAAATCATTTCTAATGAAAATGTGTTTAACTTCTCAAAATATAAATATTCTTTCTGAACTCCCACTTAATTAATTGAAAATTAAAGAAATTTAATTTTTTTTTTTTAAAAACAAAAGTTTGATTTATAATTATTCCTCTATTTTGAAACTAAATTCATCTAGTATTATTTATAGGTAAGAATTAGGTTTCACATGTTTTATATTGTGGAAATAATAAACTTTATTGGTTCCTAATATTTATTTAACAAATAATTTGTTCTCTAAGATGATATAAAAAATAAAGAATAATAACAATATTTAGCCTTGTAGGCATAATTTAAGAATGCCGTATAGGTACCTAATAAAAGAAGAATTTGTTTAAATTTTACTCAAATCTTGATTTTCAAAAGAATACTAAAAAAGGCGGCGTAAAATTACACTAACATCAAATTAAGTCAAAAAGTGCGGCTTTAAGCACGGGCAATTTGCTAGCGATTAAACTAAGAGATAACAAAAATTGTTAGAATAAAAAAGTAGCGAATGTGGAAGCTAATTTATTGTTAATTTCAAATTTTGTAGGAGAATATAATTATATTATCTACACTTTTTAATTAATAATTGCATGAAGAAGTTGAGAAGACGACGAGAATAAATATAAAGGTTTTTAAATGATTCACAATAAATGTTAAAATTAACTCATGACAGATTGATAAGCATGAATGTGAACACAGGAACTAAAAAATCCTGCTTTAAGTATTATATTATATGATTACATTTACAGGAATATCAAAATTTTGTTTGAATTATTTTAAAAATAATATTTAATTTTTTAAAAATATTTTGTTCAAAATGTTGTTTTACTAACTTTTTTTGTAATCTTTTTTCTCAATAAAAAAGTTTGTATACATACAAAACAATCTAACTTTTTTTAATTAAAATTATTATAATATTCATAGTTAAAAAAGTCGACTCTAGAGACACGACAATGTCCCAAACATTACAACTTAAAAGTAAAAAATAAGAACATATTAGACATTTTGATAAAAAATCAAGAATGCTATTACAAAAAATTATACCAAACAATCTTTTTTTAAAATAAAAAAAAAAAGCTATAGCTTTTAAAAACTAAGGTCATGTTTGTTTCTTATTTCAAAGAAAATGTCAAGAAATATGGGAAGTACAACGGACCCCATTTGAAGATTGGGAATTGTATACACCCTTACTTCATTGTTAATTTTATAAATGGGACAAACTCCTCCTAAACTAATTTTGTACCTTATACATTATGCTATTGTAATACAAAGTGGATTGTATTATTTCACTACAAGATTGTATTATTTCACTACAAAATAATAGGCTCAACCCTTTATTCTTTCTTGTAATTTTCTTAATCGGTTAACCTTTCTTATTATGCCTACAATCAAATTTATACAATTTTGGTACAATATAAATTATATAAATTATATTATTCATCTCATTCACAATAGCTCAAGTACAACACATCAATATACTATTAATCCAATGAATTTTGTTTTCAACCAAACATGATCTAAGGGCTTGTTTGTTGTGGGAGACTAAGACATGGTGTAGGATAGCTTTTTTATATGATTTTGCTTGGTCATTAGTAAAGAAAATTTATGTTACTTCAAATAAAAATACTTTTTAAGTTTTTTTCGTTACGAGAAATTAGAAACATAAAAAAATTTGATCAATTTTTTTTTTAGAAAAAGCACAAATAGGATGAAAATGCAACCTTAAAGTTTTTACAAGGCTTTTTCCTTATTTAGTGAGCTTTTTTAATTTTAACCAAAATAGTTATACTTTTTAAATTTATTTTAACATGATAAAATAAAAAGTAAAAAATCTAAACAAAAAAATAAAAAAGTTTAAAAAAGACAAAAAAGCCAAAAAAGAAAAAGCTATTCCAAATAGTGCCTATGGATGGATTGGATGGGATCAATGGACAGGAGGGTCCACTAATTTCTTTTTTTCTCTTTGGAATTAATAGCCGTACCTTTGTATTAAGGCTTCAAACTATTAGTTGGGTATGTGTCAAACTATTCTTAGAATAAAAAAATATTCAGATTCTGAAGTATTATTAGTATTATGTTTTAAATTATTTTGTTTTTCTTATCAAAAGGTTTACAATAACTCTATAACTCTTATCATATTTGTTATCCTACCTTAACTAAATATAAACTAATTTTCTTGTTATATATACAATCATATCATATATTTTTTCTAATTTTAAAAATATATTGAATCCCAATATTACTTATCTCTATAATCTAATCTAATCTAATCTGATATGATATAACAAGTATTCATTAACATTTTGTATGCCATTTTTAGTGCAGGTGGGATTGTATATGTTTAAATATTTGTTTATATTTTTAGAAAAAAATTTAATACACATTCGATGTTTAGGGTGTAATATTATATCCAATTTATGAATATTCGTGATAAATTAAGAATGATTGTGTTTTATATTAAGAACTATATAGGTAAACTGTTAAATTATAAATCCTCAAATTAATGCACTATGATCAATAATGATAATGATTATTTTGGAGGATAGAATTAAGAAAGATTACGTTTCTCATAATAAATAGTTATGGGAATAAATATTTACTGATTTTATTTATTTATTTATTAATTCACTCCCATATTTGTTGATTTGAGAGGAATTAAGAGGGAGACTCTCAAACCTTGTTTGACAAGGATTGCGGACCCATGGAATGGCTTAATATGGATGTGGGCTTATTAAGTCAATATTTGTTGATAAGTAATTCACTGATTTGGGTGTATTATGAAACCTCTATTGAGGTAGTTTTGACAATCTAGAGTATCTGGCCAATAATTATATAACGAAAAATACTCTCTCCATTGCTCGTTATGAAATCTAGCGCGATAATGTTGTTGAAGAGGCTGGAGTATTGCTTTCCTATTCGTAGCCTCTCGCTCCCCAATCAGCTCTGAATTATAATGTAGATGTCCTACTTCAGCATTGCTGCGCTCCTCCGTAGCACTTTTTGCGCCTCCTTTAACAACTTCGGCAGCAATGAATCCACTGGCGCTTACACATCCACCAAACTCCGCGTGTGGCCCCGAATCCCACTCTCCGCCTCCTCCATCGTTTGGTTGGGGGATAGGATACCAAAATCAAAGGCATTTGCTTGTTTTCCATCGCCAAGAATGGCGATTTTTGCCATGAGTAGCGAGGGTAACTCCACGGCTAATTTTGTTGAATTTTATTAGTGCAAGGGTAACTTTGAAAATGGATTAAAACAATCATATCTCACATTAATCAAACTCACACCCAAAACAAACATGAATTTGTGTAATATATTCTAGTATACTATCCAAATAAAAAAAAAAAAAAAAACTAATCCTATCTCATTTATAATCTCCTAATCTTAATATTAATTTCACCTCATTATTAATTCTCTCTCTAATCATTTTTCTCTCTATACCACCATCCCCTCTCCTCTCATGTAAGATATTGCATGTGTCCAATACATACTATTTGATCGGACTTTTCTATTTTGTATCCAAACATACAAAACAAATATTACTCTAAATTGGTAGTTCAATCCTACCATTTAATCCTCCATTATGAACATGACCAATATGTATTATGTGCCTTTTAATTATGATTTTTTGTGACTAAATTTATAAATTTGTGTTATTGTTTTTGATTTCTAATTATTAATTTTTGTTACTAAACAAAATGCAAACTTAATGCACTGAATGGCTTTGAGTAATTATTTGGCAGGTTTAAAGCATAATGTGACGCTATTTACGTAATATTTTTAGTTAATTATGTATTAAAAATACTGTAAGTGGGATAATTGTGATCCACTTTTACTAAATATATGACAAATAAAATGTGACTTGTGCATAAAAAAAATTATTTATAAAAAATATGCGTACACAATTACACATAATTATGACAAATACTTAATAATTTTTCAATAGATTCTATGTCAAACACGTGGGAAAAATATCTACTATGTAAAACACATGTGAGAAAAATTAAATCAAAGAGTAATATAGTGGTAAAAAATTGACAAATATATTAAATATAACCAAACACCGCATAAGGGTGACTAGATAAGGCTTGAGAGTAAGAGTCATATACTCTCTATATACATAGTGGCCCTCTATCTATAGCAAATGTATGGCATTAACACTTTATCTCTCTAACAGTTTCTTTCTAAAAGCTCATTTAATTTAGGTGTCAGAGGGTCTCTCGTCGGCAACCGATCGGGATGCTTGTTTTGCAGGTATACCGGTACGGAATACTCGGGGGCTCGGTCGTCTTCAACCTCGTCAGGTTCTTAATCATCGATCAAATGACGAAATAATCTCAGTCCTCTCGAGTAATTTGAATTCCAGATTCAATATTTAGGTTATAAGAAAAAGAGATTGATATTGAAAGTGGTTGTTTCTATGAATGAATATAAAAGGAAAAAAAACACAAAATTTATAAAAATATATATAACAATAGAAATTAATTAGAAAACGTGAGTCTGCTTAATTCTCACCAAATGTGGTGTTTTAATCCAAAGGCAAATTCCCAAAAAAATGACTAAATTATTGACTTAATATCTATAATGATTTTAAAATTTTTATTAATTAATTGTTTAAATAATTCATTTTTGATCAATTAATACATTTGCATCAAATGCCATCAAAAAAATAAATAAAATTAGCTGGTGTGTTGAAACCTAAATTTAGTTTTCAATTGACACATCAACTAGGTATTCAATTTTTAAAAGTTAAACCCATAAAAATTGAAACACCACTCTGTTTTTTTGAAACACTCCTAATTTTTTTATACAAACAAAATACCATGGTTAATTTGAGTGTCAATCTTTGATCTTGATAGTGGATTGAAATGTTGAAAAAATAAGTTTTGAATAAAGTTAGAACATGATTTTTAGCTAATTTTGAAGTTAATTATCTTTGTGTTGGATTAATCTTTTTTGATATTTCAAATTCTAATTTGTTTATCTCCATGAGTAGTTTAATCATGGATTTTGTGGCATTCAAAATCGTTAACGGGTGAATGAGAAATTGACTCCAAAAATGTGTCATAGAAATTGACAAAATAATGGTAACTTGCTTCTAACCCACATTGTTTGGGAATGAAAATTGTGGGTTTCCAAGCAACTATAAACGGATAGTTTTGTTCCACATTGATTGAGGATAAATGTTTATGGTGGCTTATAAAGCCTAGGTTGGAGAAAAATGGTTGGTCCTTTGGGTTATTCCAACTTTTGTTGAGGGAGGAGTTATGGACAAAATTCTACTTGGTCCATTGAACCATACGCGCGCCGTCGCCGCCCGACCGGCAAAGCCGGGTTTGTAGGCCGCGGGTCAACCTTTATCTTTTTAGAGAAAATTTATTTAATTAAATTTTCAATTTTAAATTAAATAGTTACCGTTTAATCCGAACCGTTGGAAGGGTTCGTGACCGTTGGAGTGTTTTTGAACCAATTCGTGCATGTTGGGCAGGTTGGAGTATTTTCGAACCGATTGGTGCCTGTTGGGCGGTCCAACCGCTAGGCCGAACCGGTGCTTGTACCTGTTCGGTTTATGGGAACAGTCACCATTAACGCTTACATATAGGATGTTTCAGACCCGTTTTCAGTATTCATTTTCAACAGTTTCCATTGCCGAAGCTCTGCTAATTTAATTCTACATATCCTCTCCACGATTTTTCTAAAAAGTTTTAGCACAGCCGAGTTCGCTGTGTGTATAGTTTGCCGTGCTTTTCCTGCACACGACAAACGCTTTATCCTGGAGGAAGATGCCCGTCACACCGCAAGCACCGAGGCGTGGGCGCTATCTGTCTTAAAGACACAACGTCGAACGTTAGACTCGATTGCATCATTTCTGTCTATTTTTGTTTATCTCCTGTATTTTCAGTTTTATTAATACAGATTAATTTAAGACTGAAAATTAGTTTCAGATTGCTGAAATATATATAATTACTATTATAAGATTGTTGGAATTAATATTCTGGAAAATTAAATTAACCTCGGCATGAATCTCATGCAGAATCAGTTGAAGCTCTTGAACCTGGCTGATGACGGTCTTCGAATCCACCATAAGAAACTCGAGGAATCTGCCGACGACAAACTTCTTCATCCCGACATCTTCCGTCTTATATTTCTTGTCAAATGAATCCCATAATTTTTTTTCCGTCTTCAGTGGACTGTACACGTTATACAACGTGTTGTCCAAATCGTTCAGGATGTAGTTGCAGCACAAAAAGTCAGCATGCCGCCATGCATCGACAGCAGCCACAACCTGCCTGTCGCCCTCGTTCTCAGGCAACGAGGGAGCATCCTCATGGAGGAACCGCGCCAGATTCAGCGTCGTCAGGTAGAACAGCATCTTTTGTTGCCATCTCTTGAAATCTTTCCCATTGAATTTTTCCAGTTTCTCCCTGTGGCTCACCGGAACCATAATCGGAATCGAGGCTGGAACAGAGGCTGGAACCTGGGCCGAAATAGAGGCCACCACTGGGGTAGAAGCAGTAGGGGTAGGGTCCATTCTGTTGTCGATTTCGGTTGCCATAACTGTAAAAACCGAATTAACACCGAAACAGAATCTAACAATAAGTTTGTAAAACTTATACACATAATTTAAAACTTGCAATAACAGTAATTATAAAACAATAATATGAATACTGCAACAACTGTATTAAATAAAACCAAATTTATAAAACTTTAAACACTAAACTAAAATACTATCACCCAATTAAATTGTATATTTAAATAGCACTACTAGAATTTAGTCCCGATAGTAATGATTTTCAGAAACTAAATATGAAAATAGAAATATATGTCTTAAGATTGTGGGGGTGTTTAACTAAGGTAGCGGTTCTAGATCCAAAAATGATCAAGATTGGATCGAAAACTGTTAATTGTATATTTATAAGATATGCAAATAACAGTAGTGCATATCGATTTTTAGTACACAAAAGTGATAATACTGAGATTCAAGTGAATACGTTCATTGAATGTAGAAATGCATCGTTCTTTGAACAAGTATTTTCGTGCAAATCTATACAAGAGATAAGTTATCTCAAAAGAACTTATGAAACTACAGTAGGCAGTAGCCAAGTGGAAGTGGAAGATGGGGATCAAGAATTGAGAGAGGATGATGGACCTAGACGTAGCAAACGAGCTAGAACATCTAAATCTTTTGATTCGAATTTTTTAACATTTTTGTTAGAAAATGAGCCTCAAACTTTTAAGGCTGTAATGTTCTCCCCGGATGCACCTCTATGGAAAGAGGCAATCAATAGTGAAATTGAATCTATCCTGCAAAATCATACTTGAAAACTAGTGAATCTTCCACCTGGTTGTAAATCTATTTGATATAAATAGATATTCAAAAGAAAAATGAGAGCAGATGGATCAATTGATAAATACATGGTGAGATTTGTAGTAAAGGGATACAGGCAAACTGAAGGAGTGGACTATTTTGATACTTACTCGTCTGTGATCAAAATAACTTCCATTAGAATGTTGATTTCTATTGCATCATTGTTTGATCTAAAAATACATCAAATGGATGTTAATACAGCCTTCTTAAATGTAGATTTACATGAAGAAATTTACATAGAACAACCTGAGAATTTTATAGCTTCAGGACTAGAGAAGAAGGTTTGTAAGCTTGTTAAGTCCCTTTACGGGTTAAAACAAGCACCTAAACAATGGCATAAAAAATTTAACAATGTAATCCTGTCAAATGGTTTCAAAATTAATAAGTGTGACAAATGTGTCTATGTGAAAGACACTGACAGAGGTTATGTCATTATTTGTTTGTATGTCGATGACATACTAATCTTGGGTAGTAATAATTCTATAATTAAAACTACCAAAAATATGTTGAACAAGAGGTTTGACATGAAAGATATGGAAATAGCAGATGTTATATTAGGGATGAAAATCAGTAAAACAACTGATGGATATGCCTTATCTCAGTCCCATTATGTTAGAAAAATTCTTGAGAAATTTGATAAGGGTGATACCTATATTGCAAGGACACCTGTAGATATAAATCTACCTTTATCTAAGAATACTGATAAAGGCATATCACAATTAGAATATTCCCGTATAATTGAGAGTCTCGTGTACTTAATGAATTGTACAAGACTCGACTAGGCATATGCTGTGAGCAAATTGAGTAGATATACTAGTAACACTGGGAATGACCATTGGCAGGTAATCATAAGAGTACTAAGATATTTGAGATACACCCAAAACTATAGATTGTACTACACTAGATATCCAGTTGTACTGAAAGGGTACAGTGATACAAATTGGATATCTGATATTAATAACTCAAAAGTCACAAATAGATATGTATTCACTTTGGGTGGAGCAGCTGTGTCATGAAAATCATCTAAAAAAACGTGTATAGAGAGGTCCACAATAGAGTCTGAATTTATAGCTTTAGACAAAGTTGGAGAGGAAATAGAGTGGCTTCGTCAATTTTTAGAAAACATCCCTATGTGGCATAAACCTGTGCCAGCCATCTGTATACATTGCGACTGTCAATCAGCAATGGCTAAGGCACAGAATGATATATATAACGAAAAGTATAGACATATACGTCGCAGACACAATACCGTGAAACACTTGCTCTCGAGTGGAATAATTTTCATTGAATATATAAAGTCTAAAGACAATATAGCGGATTCGTTAACTAAAGGCTTAAGCGGAGAGCAAGTTAGTCGATTATCGAGAAAAATGGGCTTACAGCCTATGAATTAACAGTCGGCTCAATGAAAATCAGCCTAACTGACTGGAGATCCCAAGATCTATGTTCAAAGGAACAACCGAATTGTGTGTAACTTTGTGCCTTCACTGTAGAGATAAAATTTCCTCCCCATTCCTATGATAGTACAGGAATACTTGTAGCGTTATTAGGTTAAGCTAAGCTTTTAATGGTTCTTATATCTTGAAAATCAAGTGGGGTATAGCAAGATACTCTTAATAAGAATTACCTATATGAGTGAGAAGGGGTCACTTCTGTGAGAATGTAAAGGCTACATTTTCTAACAGAACTCTTGAAACCAGGATTTGCCCAGAGCCAAAATGGGTACAACCGTGAGAACCTAACTGTATTTAGGAAAATTATGTGTGAATTCTATTGTCTTGGCTTACACAAACGGCTGAACAATTCAAGGTATCGCGTCCACTGATTAGACAGTAAGTCCAATAGTTTTTCACAAGGGAAGGTTCAAAACCAAAAGCTACCTATCCTATGCAGAATTTTTTTTATTGAACTTTCTCAGTGTCTACATCCTGTTGCATCTTTTTTTTCGTCAAATTCCATTCATGTGGGAGATTGTTGGAAAAATGGGTTTTGAATAAAATTAGAACATGACTTTTAGTTAACTTTGAAGTTAATTATCTTTATGTTGGATTAATCTTTTTTGATGATTCTAAGTTCTAATTTATTTATCTCCATGAGTAGTTTAATCTTGAATTTTGTGGCATTCAAAACTATTAACGAGTGAATGAGAAATTGAATCCAAAAGTTTACCATATGAGTTGGCAAAATAATGGTAACATGCATCTATCCCACATTGCTTGGGAATAAAAATTGTGAATTTTCAAGCAACTACAAAAGGATAGCTTTGTCCCACATTGATTAGGGACAAATGTTTATGGTGACTTATAAAACCTAGGTTGGAGAGAAAGGGCCAACCCTTTGGGTCATCCTAACTTTTGTTGGGGAGGAATTATGGACAAACTTCTACTTGATCCATTGAACCACATGCGCGCACCGCCGCCGCCGCCACCCACCCATTCGACCGACCGACCGGCCGTGCCGTGCCGAGCCGGGCTCGGCTCCGGGTCCGGGGGCCGCGGGTTGGTTCAACCTTTATCTTTTTACAAAAAATTTATTTATTTAAATTTTAAATTAATAGTTTCTGTTTAATCTGAACCGTTGGAAGGGTTCAGTTTAATTCGAACCGTTTGAAGGCTTCGTGACTGTGGAGTATTTTTGAACCGCTTCGTGCCTATTAGGCGGTCCAACCGCTAGGCCGAACCGGTGCTTGTACCTATTCGGTTTATGGGAACAGTCGCCATTAACACCTACATATAGGCTGTTCCAGACCCATTTTTAGTATTCATTTCCAATAGTTTCCACTGCCGAAGCTCTACTAATTTAATTCTGCATATCCTCTCCACGATTTTTCAAGAAAGTTTCAGCACAGCCGAGTTCGTTGTGTGTGTAGTTTGCCATGCTTATCCTGCACACGGCAATCGCTTTATCCTGGAGGCAGACGCCCGTCACACCGCAAGCACCGAGGCGTGAGCGCTATCTATCTTAAGGACACAACGTCGAACGTTGAACCCGATTGCATCGTTTCTGTCTATTTTTGTTTATCTCCTGTATTTTCAGATTTAGTAATACATATTAGTTTAAAACTGAAAATTAGTTTTAGATTGCTGAAATATATATATTACTGCTTTTAATCTGTAAGTATAATTTAATTTTTCAGAATATTAATTCCAACATGAAATAAGTTATAAAAGAAACCCTCTTTATGGATCGAAATAAGAGCATTAAAGAAACCATTTTGTCGCCCTTCGTTCTTGATGGTGGACTAATGAAATCCTTTGCTATTTTGTTGGTCTCCTTCCTCTTCTCTTTCTTCGTAGTTGGACCTTAAATCTCTCTCTTGTCTCTTGCTCGCCTTGTCTATTGTCACTCGATTCCACTATCTCGTCTGGAGCTCATCTCTCACTAATTCACAAAGATTTGAGCTTCAGGTTGGTTCTTGAATGGCACGGGGTAGGGCCATGTGACTTGCAAGAGCAATTCAGGTGTTTTGCTTTCATCTAGAACGATCAAATGAAGGGATCGTTTGAGAGAAATTGATATTTACATCTGGCACTTAAAATTGTTGATATAGCTGCTTGTCTTTTCTCTAACAAGAAAAGCTAGTAATATTTTAAGAAATGGAGAGGTACTTTTATTTTTCTCAAATACCTTAAAAGAGATAACTATAATTTATCCAAAATTAAAACATCAAGAATTAATAATGTCCTATCGACTTGGCAACAAAACGCAGGCTTGCAAATAGTTTAGAGTTGGGCGGAGATGCCATTCTTGGCAACAAAAACGGAGGCTTGCAAATAGTTATAGAGTTAATTAATTTTGTCCCGGGCGCCTGCTGCCCCACCGGCGGTGCCAAATTTATAGTCACGTGAGGACAAAATTTTTGAATTATATATGTATATTTTTTTATATTTGATAATTATAAAAAAATAACTAAATTAGAGTGTTAATCAAAATATTCATAAAATTTTACTTTACCGTTGATCACAATAACTTCTTATGCATCGATTAGTCATTTATTTTATTGTAAAATCGATCATTTATAATTTTTATCGCAAAAAATACATTTTCTACTGTAATTATTGCAACTAGTAAAACTAATGGCTAAGTTAAAAATTTGTAAGCCAATAGATATTTTTTTGTGGTCTTAACCATCAGTTATTTGAACAAATTTGTTAATTTTTTTCAAAACTAAAAACTAAATACTAAAGTATACATTCAAGATAACATTCTAAACTTAGATAAAAAATTACTTATATATTAAGATTAAAGAAGTTTGAATAAAATTTGGCAACATAAATCACTTTGTTTTTATAAATTCTTTTGAAATACCAAACGATACTGAGAGCTAAAAATGACATATGATGTAAAAATAGTAATTTTTTCTTTTTATATGAGACAGAAAATTTACTAAAAAAAGGTAGAAAGTGCAAGAAATAATTCCAAGAAAACAAAATTATAAGTTATTAAAATATAAAAATATAAAAATATTTTATTAAAAAAATTCAGTTTAGGCATTTGCCCCTACTTATCCCTTAATAGCTATTAAAAAAATTCAGTGGATGCATTTGCCCCTACTTATCCCTCAATAGCTATGCCATGCCGCCACCCGGAACGATGTTGTTTTGGGGTGTTTTGATGGAAAAATTTATGCACAAAATTTTAGCAAAGGAATTATAAATAAATAATAAAAATCGTACTGTGCGAATTAATTCAATCCAATCCAATTAAATCCGTACGAGTTATATGAGTTAATGAATTGAGTTGAATGTGTTAGATTAAAAAAAAAAAAATTAGTTGCAGGTTTTATTTTTTCAACCCGTCATCAACTCAACCTAACCCACTTAATATATATTAGTTATCGTATTTCTACATACGACGGATCTCAATCATATATATATATGTTTATATTTTTATAAATTTTTTACAATTCATAAGAAATAAATTATAATATTCATAATTTTAATTATATGTTGTGAATATTTTTTAACATGTATATAATGTAAATATTATTGTTATAGATATTTAATTGTGTTATTATTATTATTATTGAATTATTTCTGTTATTTTTAGTTACCCGACATGTTAAATATGATTTTTTTTAAAAATACAATAGTTTTTTTATTTTTAAAAAATAAATTTTAAGAAAAATACTATTAAAATTTTACAATTTTTAACCCATTAAACTGCCTAAATCACAAGTTGAAACCGCCTAAATGACGAGTTGAAAATGTCAAAAAAATCATCCAACTCATTAGTTTTTGATGATAAGTGAGTTGACGGTGAGTTAAAAAAATAATAACCTACCAAAAATGAGTTGATTGAAAATTTTCTTCAAACTAGCCCCAATCCAACTTGTGCATACACTTATTTTTTTTGATCAAATACTATTTTCTATAAAGAGAAAAAAAATATAAAATTTTGTATTGGAGTAAAGATCACTAATAAAAATTGTTTATAAATATACAAATAATACACATAAGATTCTAAATTAAATAATGTAGGGAGAAGAAAAAGAGGCAAGTGTAAGTAAGTTAATGGGCTTGCATAATTGTCTTTTAGTTTATAATTCAGTAAAAAAAATTTAAAAGAAATGTTTTGAGTGGAGTCCCATATTTAAAAAATCATAAAAAAATCAGTTCTATGCTTCTTTTATTTCAAATCTAAGTGCTATTATATTTTCATTTTCCTAATACACTCCTAATTATATTAAAATAATTAATAATAATTATTTATTTATCTTCGAGAAAATAAAATAACTGTTACGTATACTCATTTTTTGTGCTGCTTTTTTTTTTTCTTATTTCAAGTTTCAGATTATTTTGTTTTTAGGGTCAGATGTAGTAAACACAGTTTCCGTAGATTTGACAAGTGGGAAGTTTTTTTTTTATTTTTTTATTCACTACATTGTTAGTTTTCCGATTTTTTATTTAAGCGTTTGTTTAAGAATATTATTGTTAATAATTTTTAATTTTTTATTATTAATTTTAAGTATTATAAATTATAAATTTTTTTAAATATTTACTATTTTTACTATAATTTATAATTATTTTATTTTATTTTAATTATAAATTATAATATTTATCAAATACTTATAACTTTTAATACGAATTATAATTTATCCGCGAAGCTTTGCCAAACAACCTAAATATTTGCTGAAAAGAGTAAAAATTCAGAGAAGCTTAGTTCAATCTGATGGCGAGAGCAACAATTCAGAGTAGAGGGTTGGGTCGGCCACCAACTGTTACTGTTGATGGTCCTGTCTCTGCTTTCCATTAATTGCTTCATTAATGGTTGACTCGTGAACTCAAAGGCCTGTGTGTTGATAAAATATATCTCTCCTTTTTTCTTTCTTTTTTTCTTTTTAACATCAAAAACTATGGCGGCTTATAAGTTATAAGTAGGAGTTTTTCCGTTTTTATTTAAGTAATTTGAAGCAAAATAAGTCATCAATTTATTTCACTATAATTTTAAAATGAGTTACGATTTGTTTGTTTTAAGAAAAAGTACTTTTTAAGGTAAATATTTTTTATAAAAAATAATTTTTTGTGTTTAGTTGTGATGGTGGTCATAGTACTAATAACGACTACTACGATGGGGTAGTGACAGTAATAAAGTGGTGGCAGTCATGAAATGGTAGTGGGGTGGTGACAGTAATAAAGTGGTGGTGGTCATAGAATGGTTGTGGCGGTCAGTAGCTGTTGGGAGACAATCCAACACTAAAATAAAATATATACATGCTCAGTGATCTAGAAAATACATTTTTATTAATTTTTAACAATTAAAATAATCTAAAATTACATGAAAATGAAATAACAGAAATAACATGAATAGAATTTGCAAACCGAATCTTGCAAACGCAGTTTCCTTAAGAATGATTCATCGCCTACCGAGGGTGTTGTAGATTTTCCACTGGCGTCACTCTCCCAAGATAAAACGGCTACACGATCGTTGGAACACCACCAAGGATCGGCTACGAACGTACTCCGTCTGTCTTTCTCTCTCTTACAGCTTGCAATATAATTTGAGTTGTATCTCTCCTTTCTCACATCTACTGTCTTCTTCTCTGTTTTCTGTTATGTCTCTTCCTTTCTTCTTCTCTGTCTTCTTTCTTCTGAATGAGATGACAGCATATATAGGCCTTCCATCATGGAGGGAGTTACAGGGAAATCAATAACCATGAGTGGTATTGATTTTCAGGATTCAATTGCCAATTAAATGGTCAATTCAATTGTAATTGAATTCTGCTATTGAATTCTGAAATTCAATGGCTAATGAATTTATAAAATTCCAACAATAGCAATGGTGGGTTGCGGGGTGGTGGTTAAGAGATTGCGATAGTAAAAGATAGTGGAAGAAATCCAATATTTTCTTTTTGTCAAATTTTTATAATGATTAACATAAGAATTTGAACCAATCAAGTTATGTCACGTGTTTGAAAAAAACATGTACCTATTTTTTGAAAAAAAAAATGATTTGAATGGTAATTTTGTGATTGAAAAAATAGTTTTAGAGTGAAATGAGCGATTTTCGTTAAATTTTAACGAAAATTTTAACGTGCAATTAATGTTAAAATTAAATCTCATAAGAGATTAGTATAATTTTAGAAACTATAAGGGAGGTCCCTGTAATAAGTTTAAACTTCATGAAAGAAAAGTGTAATTATCCAATTTTTTCTCATTTTTAATAAATTTTTCTATTAAATGTAGTTCTTCTTTTATAGATCTCGCTAAATACATTTCAAAAATAAATATTTTATAAATAATAAATGTATATATTAAAATTTATAATATAAAATAAAACTAACTTGTGCGTTTAATGGCTATATGGTGAGAAAGTGGGCATGTAAAGAGAGATATAAAGAACATTAAAATGTGATAAAATTGTAATTTTTTTAAAATAATAATAATAATAATAATAATAATAATAAGCATGAAATGAATCATTATAAGATTATTGTTGATGGAATTTTAAGTCCCGATTTTTAGTTTGGCAATTCTGTTTAACAAACACATTTTAAGTTCTATTTGTTTGTTTTCGTTCTTAGTACAATTTAATTTGTGAATCTCATTTGTAATTGTTGTGTAAAGATTGAAAACAAATTGATTGAGAATACATATTTTTAAAGACTTAATTTATGTTTTGAAAGTCCATGGTCAATATGTGCTAAAGCACGAGTCAAGCATTAGAATGCAAAAAATATAAGTTTTTTAAATTCATGCTCAACCGTGCTTAAGCACGAGTTAGGTGCCAATTTCGGAATTAGATTTTGAAAGATTTCTCTAGTCTTTTAAACCTTAATTTGTGATGAGCTATCATTCTGTTTTTTGAGAGATAACAGTTTCTAAGGCTATAAATTCTTATTTGCGGCTAAATCTCAAAAGATTCTTAATCGATTGATGAATTTTTTCGTAAAAAAAGTCTTTTCTCAAGTTTGTTTCATCTATTCATCAAATTATAAGTTCATTGAAAGATTTCAAGGCAGTTTAAGGATTCTTTAATGAATTCTAGGAGCTATAAAAACTTTTTTAATTGGTGCATTTCAAAAGGGATCAAACGTTCGAAAATTTGAATAAGTTGATATCAAGTTCTAAGGATATAGTAAATGTGGATTCAGCAAAATTTTTGTACATTAATAAATGTGGATTCACGATTGGATTATTACAACTTTTTATATTCATCGTTTGATTATAGTATCTCATTTTTTAGACGAAATTTCATAGTTTTTAATTTTGTTAGAATTTTTTCATGTTAAAACTTGTGTTTGTGGTGATTATGTGATTGGCAATTTTATGTACTTGAGTATATCCTAATAGCAAATAATCCAAAATTGAGGTTTTTAATTTTTTTCAATTATATTTAAAATTTCTGCCAAAATATGCTTAGTTATAACAATAAAATAGTTGCAAGAAATAGTACGAAAAATACTCAATAACTGAATCTTATAAGGTACAAAAAAGTATTAATTTATAAATACCATTAATAAATATGTACTGTCCAATCACAATTAGGTCAATGTAGACCTCTTTCTAGTGGAACTATTTCAATCTTTTAGTTGATTATTCTCTAATATGACTTATATTATTAATTTGAGTTTGGAATAAGCAGGTTGATATTTGTCAATTGTAAATCTTGAGACTCAAAAAAAAAATTTGATAATTGAATTTAGACGTAGAAAAAAAATTATTTATTAGATATTAGTTCTTTAAAAAAAGGAGAAAGATAAATTGTCCTAAAATTCTTAGTTTAGATAAAAAAATTTACTTTTTTGCCCTTATTCTTAAAAAGAATATTGCGTATTATTTTGAATAACAGCATGGACTTTTTAATTTAGAAGTTTAGTCAATTTTTATTGAGAATATTATGGTTATTTTATTCAAAAATTGTTAAACTGTTTAAGATATTTATATGTTTTTTTTTTGAAAATTTAAGTAAAAAATCGTGAACTTATTAAAGATGCCTAATAGTATAGTTGAAAAGTTAATTTTTATAAATAAAAATCAACTTTTTAAATATCCTAAACATGAACTAAGTAGCTTATTAAGGCCATGTTTGATAACGTTTGATAATTATTTTTATTTTTAAAAGAGTGTAAATAGTTTTTTAAAATTTACTAAATACTTGTAAACAGAAAAAACGCATTTTCACTTATTTTGTAAATATTTTTTTATGTTTTTCTCTCTTATTTATTACCTCCGACCATCCCAACTTTTAACAACCACGTTTACCACTTTCAATAACCACCTATCTCGCCAATTTCCACGACCTCCTCTCATCGACTACCACATCGACCTACTATTTGTAGTTACTATCATTGTCATCACTCCTATCGACTACCACTTTGACCTATCATTTGTAGTTATTATCATTACCACCACTCTTGACTACCACTTTTACCAATTGAGCACCGCCTCACCTACTCCTCTAACCCACGACCACCACCTCCACTTATCACCTACCACTTACCATCTCTAGAAATCGGTTGTCAGCTCCACCCATCATTTCTCTCCACAAGTTGCCATCTTCCCACTAGTCGACATCACCACCCGCAACCTTCTCTACCAATTGCCAACGTTGCTGTCACTATTATAGTTATCACATTCGGCTATCATTTTTAGTGCTTTTGCCTACCTTCGCTTACTACCTTCAACGGTTGGTGGCTATCATTATGTGCTCTTATACCTCAATTCGAGCTCCCTCAAACTATCTCTTATTGTTTTAAAATAAAATTTACAAAAACTTATATTTGCCTAACGAGTTTTTTTAGTTTTTTTTTAAATAAATAAAAATATATGTTTTATTTATTATACGCAAAAAAATAAGAATTTATAAATATTAACAAACGGGATGTTAGTTTTTAAGTTCGGCTTTTTGTTTTACGCCAATGCAAGCTCAACAAATGAAGGTTTTGGTATTCTTTTACATTGGACTTGTGCATTATTTGACTTAATTAAAATTTCATAATTGCTCAAATGATATAAAAAAAATTAAATTGGCTTAACTGTTATAATAGTGTTTGATGTACGATTTTTATAGTTAAAAAATTAGAGGTTACTTGTGTTGGAATCTGTGAATTTCATTGGCCATTGAAATTCAGATTTCACTAGGTGGAGCAATTACAATTGAATTGGCCATTCAATTGCAATTGAAGCCTGGAAATCAACAGCCATGAGTGGCTATTGATTTCAG
>JAOTRH010051603.1:0-19300 GCA_034768845.1 Heliamphora exappendiculata
GGCGGGGGGCGGCTAGTAGGTATTGAGAGAGAGGTGTAGTGGTGGCTGTCGAATGTGGTGTGCTTTGCTCCAGTTGAGGAATAGTATCAGTCAGCATCACATATGGATAGTACTTAGTGCTACAAATTTATAAAATTGATTTATAATTTAAAATAAATAATTTAAATTTATTTAAGATATAACCCATATTACAAAAAATTTAATTTAAATTATTAAGCACGAATTTTGACTAGCCTGTATCTTGAAAATTGCAATAAATTTTGACAGCTCCATATATTTGTGATAAATTTTGACTAGTAATAAATTTTCAAGATACATTTGTGATACATATATTTCAATATATTTCTAGTCAAAATATTTTAACTAGAAATATAAATTTTGACTAGAAATATATTTGAAAATTCTTAAAATTTTTTGTTAGGGATTAGAACACAGTAACTAATTCCGCCCAAAATCAATCACGAACACACAAACACGGAATAAAACAACGAAGGGGAGAAAAAAAGAGACAATCCACGCACAAACACAAGATTTACGTGGTTCGACAAGTTGTGTTTACGTCTACGGGATTACACACTTTTTCAGTATCAATGAAGGTTACAGGGTGAGAAGAAGGCCTGAAAGAGAGATTACAGAAGAACAAAGCTAAAATAAAAAAATTGTACACACTGCGGCTGCAACCATAGCAGCTTATAAAGTCATTCTCGCACAGACCGATCGATCGGTCTTATAGACGGATTGATCAGTCTAAAGACGAATCGATCGATCTTTCAAGCGATCTTGTACTGTACTCTGTTTCTCACCTACAGACATGACCGATCGATCGGTCTAATCCAAATAAGAGTTTTTCTTTATATCTTAACAATTCTCCCACTTAAAGTAAAACCACTCCAAGCCTTGAGATATCCCATCAGCTTCATCAATACCTTGAAACCACCAACAACCACTCAAACCTGTGTGACCCAACCTCCTATCTTCTATCCCTGAAGACTAACAGAAGCTGAATTGTGCCTCAGCTTCTTCACTGTCACAACATTTGTGAATAAGTCTGCAGGATTCTCGTTCGTATGAACCTTCTCCAGATTGAACTGCCCATCTTCTAGTTGAGACCGAATAAAATGATACTTAATATCAATATATTTGGTCCTTGAATGAAATGCCGAGTTCTTTTCCAGGTATATAGCACTCTGACTGTCGCTATACAAATGACACATGTCCTGATCTCTTCCCAATTTTTTCAAGAAACTCTTTAGCCAAATTAGCTCTTTACACGCTTCAGTGGCTGCGACATATTCTGCCTCGGTGGAAGAGATTGTCACTATCTTTTGCAACCTGAAAACCCAGCTTACTACTGCACTGCCTAGGGTAAACACAAACCCTGCTGTACTCTTCCTACTGTCAATGTCCCCAACTATGTCTGAATCCACGAATCCCTTCAGCTGAATTCCCGAGCCCTCGTAACACAAAGCATATCCCGTGGTACTCCTGAGATACCTCAGAATCCACTTCACTGCTTCCCAGTGTTCCTTACCCAGATTTGACATGAATTTGCTCACAACTCCCACTGCATGGGAATATCCGGCCTCGTGAAGGTCATGACATACATCAAGCTATCTACGGCTGACACGTACGGTACCTTTGCCATGTAGTTCATGTATTCATTTGTGACAACTCCCTGTTCCTTTGAAAGTCTGTAGTGACTTCCCAAAGGTGCGCTAACTGGTTTAGTACCATCCATGTTAAAACGCTGCAGGACCTTTTCAACATACTCCAACTGTGAAAGTCCTAACTTTTGATTCTTTCTGTCCCTGGTGATCCTCATCCCGAGTATCCGTTTGGCTTCTCCCAAATTCTTCATAGCGAATTCTTGGGACAGTTGTGCCTTGAGATTCATAATCTCATTCATGCTAGAGCCTGCAATCAGCATGCCGTCTACATACAGTAAAAGAATCACATACGAGTTGTCAAATTTTTTGATATAGCAGCAATGGTCACCATGGCATTTGTTGAACCCTGTATCTACCATAAAGCTGTCAAATTGCTTATACTACTGCCTAAGAGCCTATTTCAGTTCATTCAAGCTTTTCTTTAGCCTGTACACCATGTCCTCCTTCCCTTTAACCGAATCCCCATGTGGCTGCCGCATGTAGATCTGTTCCTCCAGGTCACCGTGGAGAAAAGCTGTCTTGATATCTAGCTGCTCCAGATGCAAGTCTTCTATAGCCACTATACTCAGAACAGTCCTGATGGTGGATATTTTCACAACTGGTGAAAATATATCTTCGTAGTCAATTCTCGGCTTCTACTGAAAACCCTTGACTACTAGTCTCGCCTTGTACCGCTTGCTACCATCAGCTTCTTCTTTCAACCTGTAGACCCACTTGTTATGCAGTGCTGACTTACCATTGGGCAACTGAACCAGATCCCAAGTCTCGTTGGATGACAAAGATTGCATCTCTTCATCCGCTGCATGCACCCACTCGCCCTTTGCCTCTGTCTGCAAAGCCTCTTCAAAATATTTTGGTTCACCACTGTCTGTCAACAGCCGGTAATGCAATGAAGGTGAGTATCTAATTGTAGGTCTGCTGACTGTAGTGGACCTCCTAATCACGGGAGTCTGTGACTCTGCTTATGGAGTTGGCTGTCTGTTCACATCATGGGATTCCAAGACTTTGTTAGGCGATCCCTCAAACTCGGCATAGTCTGACTTGTCTGCTGTCTCATCCTTCGGATCCTGTCTGTTTTTAAACACAACTGACTCGTTAAAGACAACATCCATACTCCTAACAACTTTCTTCCCTTCTGGATCCCACAGCTTATAACCATAGCTATCTGTACCGTAGCCTAAAAATACACATTTTCGAGACTTGGGGTTTAACTTCCCCCTATTCTCTGACTCAACATATACATAGGCTATGCAACCAAAAAATGCGTAAACGAGAAATCTTACCTCTTTCCGGGTCCAAGCTTCTTTTGGTAAACCACAAATCAGTGCAACTGAAGGCCTCATGTTAATCAAGTATGCTGGTGTGTTTACTACGTCTGCCCATAACTGTTTTGGCAAATCGGCATGTAACGTCATGCTCCGGGCATGCTCCATGATCGTCCTGTTCATGCGTTCTGCCACTCCGTTCTGTCTCGACTTCATTGAAATAGTTTTTAGTTTCCTGATTCCGTTAGCTGTACAATAATCTTCAAATTTCCTACTGCAGTACTCACAGCCGTTATTAGACTTCAAACACTTTAGTTTCAGACCTGTCTCATTTTTCACAGATGCCTTTCAATTCTTGAAAATTCCAAACACTTTTGATTTATGCTTACAAAAGTAAACCCATAACTTTCTGGTAGCATCAACAATAAAAGTGATAAAATACCTCGAGCCACCGATATAAGGTACTTGAATAGGTCCACATACGTCTGTATGCACCAGCTCCAATCTGTCTAATTTTGGAATCTTCACCTGCTTTGTAAAGCTGACCATTTTCTGTTTATCGAAGACGCAATCTTCACAGAATTCTAAGTCCACTTACTCAATACTCGGTTGCTTTCTTTTCTGTGGCAGAACTCTCATCCCCTTTTCACTCATGTGACTGAGATGCCTATACCACGTGCTGGTGTCTCCTTTTGATGCTGCCACTGTTATGCTATTGTAAGAACTCGATGATATATACAGTGTACCCTCTTTCTTCCCTCGAGCCAAAACTAATGACCTTTTACTCATCTTCCAGAAATCTTTGCCAAAAGTCGTCACGATTCCAGATTTTGACAATTGGCCTACTAAGATCAAATTCTTCGTTAGACTTGGCACGTGTCTAACGTCCTTCAGCTTCAGTACTATACCGTTGGCCTGTGTGATCTGTACTTCACCCTTCCCAACTATACTGCAAGTCTCGTCGTCTCCTAGATAGACTTTCTCAAAATTTTTCTTCACATACCTGTGAAATATATCCATATGGGGAGTGGCATAGAATGACGTTCTCGAGTCAATAATCCATGATTTAGTTCGACAGTCTAATGCATAAATAAAAACATATGTATTTTCCTTATCAAAAACATTAATAGTTGCCTTACCACCTTGATTTGTGTCGTTGCGCTGCTTTCTCGGAGCTTTGTAATTCCTTTTGAGATGGCATTTTTGTCCACAGTTCCAACATCCAGCCGACTTCTCTTGAGTCTGCGATTTGCCATGTGATTTGGATCTGTGGTTTCCTCGGCCCCTTTGATTCTTCCTCTATGTCTTTCTCCCTGTACCATCGGCGTTCAACGCCGACCCTGATGTTGATCCTTTCCAAGCTAATCTGCGGCGTGATTCCTCTCCAAAGATGAAACCTGTAACCTCCTCCAACTTTAACTTAGACGAGGAGTTGCTAACTGCGACAACCAAGTCGCTCCAGCTTTCTGGTTAGCTGGACATGAGGGCTAAGGCTCTAACCTCATCATCAAAATTGATCCCAACTGACTCCAACTGGTTTACAATTGAGTTGAACTCGTTGAGATGCTCCGCTATAATGGCATCATCTGCCATCCTCAGATTGAATAGCCGCTTCATCAGTTATAGCTTATTTGATGCAGAGAGCTGATCATATCTTTTCCAACGCTGCCAATAATCCTGCCGTCGTCTTCTCTTTCGTGATATTGGAGATCACCGACGGTGCGAGACTGCGTCGCACAGTCCCCAAAGCCTTTCGATCCAATATCTCCCACTCGGTCGGTGTCATCTTCTCTGATTTCTCGCCAAACTGCGGTTGGAACAGGTTCTGCTGATACAGAATGCCCGTGATCTACATACTCCAAAGGGCAGAGTTCGAACCATTGAACTTCTCAATCTTAATCTTCCCATCGTCTGCCATGTCGTGATTTTCACCCTCCGAACCAAGTTTTGATACCAATTGTTGGGGATTAGAACACAATAACTAATCTCGCCCAAGATTAACCACGAACACACAAACACAGAATAAAACAACGAATGGGAGAGAAAGAGAGACAATCCACGCACAAACACAAAATTTACGTGGTTTGGCAAGTTGTACTTACGTCCACGGAATCACACACTTTTTCACTATGAATTAAGGTTACAAGGGGAGAAAAAACGTCTGAGAGAGAGATTACAGAAGAACAAAGCTAAAACAAAAAAAACTGCACACACGGCGGCTGCAACCCTAGCAGCTTATAAAATCATTCTCGCACAGACCGATCGATCGGTCTAAAGACGGATCGATCGGTCTATCAAGCGGTCTTGCACTGCACTCTGTTTCTCACCAGTAAACATGACCGATCGATCGGTCTAACCCAAATAAGGAATTTTCTTCACATCTCAACATTTTTTTGACTAGATTTGTGATATTGAAATATAAATTTCAACTAGAAATTTATCGAAATCTTGACTAGAACACAAATAAATGTATATGGATTTTCAAATATATTTCTAGTCAAAATATATGGATTTTCAAGAAATTTATCACAAATATATTTGTGTTCAAATATATTTTTTAAAATTATAAATATGGGTTAAATAAATGTACATTTGTGTTTAAAGTTCTTGAAAATTTATTTAAGATACAACCCATATTATAAATGTATCTATTCAAAATATATGGATTTTCAAATATATTTCTAGTCAAAATAAATATAACAAATATATTTATTACTAGTCAAATTTTATATTTCAATATATTTCCAGTCAAAATAAATTTTCAAGATACAGCTCCATAGATTTCTAGAATTTTCAAGATACAGGCTAGTAATAAATTTTGCGATAAATTTTGACAGCTCCGTAAATTTTGACAGCTCCAATTCGGTAAAAGAACCTTAAAAATTGCGATAAATTTCTAGAAAATAAAAAACTAAAACTGCAACTAAGAATTTTGACTAGCCTGCAGGGTTGTCATTTTTACAATTCGGTAAGAGGAATAAGTTCGTTTGTACTGTTTATCGGAAACTCATCCACAATAATATATATATATATATATATATATATATATATGCGGGTTTTTATGGTAAAGTTTATTGTTGAAACACAAAACCTAATACTACTAAATTAGAGTTTCGCACAAATTCACTTGTTTTTTTTTTTTTTTTTACCAGAAATAAATTTTAAAAAACAAAGGTGTTTCGGTTAAAGTTTTAAAAATAAATTTTAACGCACAAGATTTAATTGCGTGATTTTTTTAAAAAATATTTTATAAATAAATAAATTTATTTATTTACTTATCAAACAAATAAATTAATCTATTTTCATATTTGATATTTATTTGTTTAATATGCAAACAGATAAATTTATCTGTTTGCGTATTGTTATACTTTTTTACTTTCGACGTTAGTAAAATATTTTCTCTCTCGGACGTAGACCAGTATGGGACGAACTACGTAAATTCTCGGTGTTTATTATTTTTTATTTTTTTGTGCGTAAATTGTTTTCGTTCGCGTTCGGAGATTGGTGTTCAATTCTCAACAAGTGGTATTAGAGCCGACGGTGGCTGATTCGAAGTCGTAGTTGTTGATTGGAGCAAGGTATTTTTTTTAATTTTATATCGTATAAATCTAAAAAATTTTATTTCGCACAAAAAAAAAAAAAAGAAGAAAAGAAGAAGAAGAACATCAAGGGCGGCGGGCCATAGAATCTGGGTTTTTGATTTAGGTGAAGTCGCTGTTTGTTGATCCATCAAGCAAAAGGTTTTTTATTAAAAAACGAAAGCACTATAATATTTATTTTCGAACGGAAGCAATTCACACACTAAAAAGTAAAAAATAATAAGCACCGAATATTTACATGGTTCGACCCACACCGGCTACGTCTACGAGCGAGAGAAAAAATATTTCACTAACGTCGAAAGTGAAAGAGTACAATACCGTCTCCCTTCTTTTTACTAGCTAACCTATCAATTTTCTGATTCACGACCTATTTTCTTATAGCTCTACCAGTGTCCTATTTATAGGCACATACGTAGAAGTCTTATACATAAAAAATTCTAATGGATTTTTAATTCCATCCCAACTCGATTATATATAAACAAAAATAAAATAAAATACGGACTCAGTAGAATACAAGCCACAACCTAACACATATCAATACAGATAATTCAAACAGATAAATTTATATATCTACTTATTTATGTCTAACAGATAAATTTATCTATATTCTTTATACATGTTTTGAAAAGATACAGATAAATTTATTTGTATTCTTTATACGTGCTTTCAATAAGATAAACAAATTTATCTGTATTCTTTACACATACTTTCAATAAAAGGTAAATAAATTTATCTGTATTTTTTATATATATATACTTTCAATAAAATAGATAAATTTATCAGTATTTTTTTACACGTGCTTTCAATAAAAGATACATAAATTTATTTATATTCTTTATACATGTTTTGAAAATATACAGATAAATTTATTTGTATTCTTTATACATGATTTTAATAAGACAGATAAATTTATTTGTATTTTTTACATGTTTTTTCAATAAAAGACAGATACATTTATCTGTATTCTTTATATATGTTTTGAAAATGCACAGATAAATTTATCTGTTCTAGAGTATTTTCGTCCCAAAAAATCTTGCGCGTTAAAATTTTTATACGAAATAACCTCATTCGTTAAAAAATTTTACGCTAAATGAAAAATAATAAATAGTTCATAAATTAAATAAATAACAATTTTCCTTTTAAAAAATTACTTCAATTTGCTTTGGCCCAAAAGCAAAAGGTAAAATTTACGAGAAACATTGTGACGCAATTTTCAATGCAAAAGCTAAAAATTGCTACTGAAGAGTGCTAATAGAAGAGTACTTATTCGGTAATTTTAAAATTTTATGTGACATATTTGTGTGATGTTTTTATTTAATATGATTGTGATAAATTTTATGATAAAAATATAATTATTTATTTTTATTAAATATATTAAGAGATAAATAATAATTTATATTATATAAATTATAATTATTTATTTATTTATAGTATGACGTGACATATAGTACTCCAGAAAGAAGTATTTAATATTTTTCGGTAACAGGCACCCCAATAGAAGGTGTTTTGGTTATTAAAGGGAAGAAAACAGAAAAACCAATAAAGACCAAGGGTCACGAGTTTTGTTTATTTTTATATTTTTTAAATTTTTTTATTTTATTAATTTGTTTTATTTTTTAAAATTATTTTGATGAGATAAACTCATAAAAAAAAATTTAATTAAAAAATAAAAAAATTCACTAAAAATGAAAAATAAACAACATAAAATTTGATTTATTGGTTTATTTTTATTTATTTTTGTCTTTTCAGAAATTTTTTTACATTTTTGTCAAAATTTTTTATTTTTTCGTCTTGTCTCAAGGAAAAAAATTTAAAAATATAATAATTTAATTAAATAATAAAAAAATTCACTAAAAATCAAAATAAAACCAATACAAATCCTGCTGTATTGAAATTACGGTAAAAAAAAATTCCAAGTACAGGATTGGCCACTACATCTTATTTAAGGTGGTTGATATATATAGAGTAGAGGTTGTAAAAAGGAAATTAAACAAGACATTGATTTAACAGAAAATTTGTGAATAGTTTAATTTATAGATTATTTTTTATTTTTTATTTAATAAAAAAATTTTAATGAGTAAAATTTATTTTCATAAAAATTTTAACGTGCATGGTACTTTTGAGATAAAAATACCATAAAATAGATAAATTTGTTTTTACCTTTTCAATACATGTATAAAAAAATATAGATAAATTTATCTGTCTTTTATTGAAAAAATGTGTAAAAAATACAGATAAATTTATCTGTTCTTTTTTCAAAATATGTATAAAGAACACATATAAATTTATATATTTGCATATAATATAAATATATAAATTTATCTGTTAAGTATAAATAAGTTGATAAATAAATCTATTTATTTGCATTATCTGTGTTGATATGTAAACAGATAAATTTATCTGTTTGTTTATTAAACAGATGAATATCAAATAGATAAATTTATCTATTAGTTATGAAAAACAGATAAATTTATCTATTTACAAGATATTTTTAAAAAAATTACCTAATTAAATCTAACACATTAAATTTTTTTATTAATGAACCTTACTTATTAAAACTTATTTTATTAGATTATTAACTAAAATCCCCTTAAATTAAAACTCAACAACCAACGAACTCCCCCACACAGCTGTCTCAGAAGCATTTACTCTTCTCTTCTGTTGGTTCATCTGCCCCACTCTCTCTCTCTCTCTCTCTCTCTCTCTCTCTCTCTCTCTATATATATATATATATATATATATATATATAGAAACCCCACCTCATAACATCTTCTGTCTTCACAACCATTTCCTAAGTATCGGAGTACATTTAATAGGCTAGAAGTGGGGTTAACTTTCTAGAGTCGGTGCTTAAGATTAGGCTACAATTAGATAACTAGCTAGCAAGAATATGGCGGTGCTTAAGGTTGCTTGCATGTTGGTGATGTGCATGGTGGTGGTTGCACCCTATGCCAAAGCAGCTGTGACGTGTGGTACGGTGGTTTCCAGCTTGAGACCATGCATCTCCTACCTCAGGAAACCTGCCGGGGCGGTCCCAGCGGGATGCTGCAGTGGGATTAAGAGACTTAACAGCGCGGCTAGGACAACAGCAGACCGCAAGACCGCTTGCAAGTGCTTGAAGTCAGCTGCTGGTGCCATCTCTGGCGTAAACTATAAAGCAGCCGCTAACCTCCCTGGAAAATGCGGTGTCAGGATTCCTTACAAGATCAGCCCCAACACTGACTGCTCCAAGTAAACATTCATTTTTAATTAAACCTCTCACTCTTTTTGAATTTCAATACTGCTCATATACAAAAAGTTGTTTCTATTTCTTTGCACAAATCTTTATTGTAATTAACTTCGTCACGTTTTTTCTCCTATATCACTCACTTTTTTCTATGTTAATCTTGAGGCCCGTGGGTGGGAGAGTGATTTACTTTGTCAAATGAGAGTGGGTTTTATCATCATTTTGTTTTACCACATTCATAACTAATCCTACCACTAATTAGTAGTACGGCTTCCATAATTGGACCACTCGTTGAACACTTTCAATTTGAGATTTATGGTCATCTTCTGATTTGTTTAGTTAATTTGATCTGTGTGTTCTTTGATAATTTTATTGCAGGATCAAGTGAGCATGATTGATGGAGGAGCCATTTTCTGGTGTGTAATTTAGTAATTTCAGAATAAGAAGATGAGTGGATTCTACTACGGAGTCCTAGTTGGAGAGAGAGGGAGAGAGGGAGAAGGAGAGATATGGATCAATAAATTGTTGTTGTGAATGTCTTAATTTGGTAGTGTCACAATCCTTGTACTTGTATCGCATGGTGGCACTGGTGGTGTGCAATAAACTATAAAGAATCTATAAAACCTACTATAGTTTTACTATCGAAAGTGTTTCATCTTTTGAACCTGCTTTCTAGTTCTAGTTCGGTGGTTGAGCAAGTTTGATAGGTAATTTATCTCAATTGAGAGTTCAACTCGTGCCCCCACCCCCAAACTTCTGGCCTACCTACTTGTAACAAAAAAAGAAAATCAAACTCAAAATGGCAAAATTTTTAAACGTAACGCCTAAAAGAGAGGCATGTGACTTTCTATAACCTACTAAAAAACAATAATAAATAATAAATACACAGATAATGAATGACTGACCAAACACAGATAAAATACAAAGATTAAAACTCTGACTATAAACTCTAAATAGTTAGAGTTTTAGTCCTTATGTTTTATCTTTTTTTGATTTGTCATCTGCTATATGTGCATTCATCAAATAAATAGCACACACAGATTTACACATTTATCCTTCTATCAATATAATGACAAAACCAAGTCGACTGGATAATTTAGTAATTGCTCATGTTGTATGGGGACTTAATTCAGATACTCATTGATGAGAAGATAGATAGAGAGCCATTTTGAGACCATTTAATTCAGTCTCATGCCAAACTTCATTAATTGGCTGGTGAGGAGTAGCCCTCATTAATTAGACAAGTGGAGTCCATTGATTCCGAGGGTAGCAATGGCATGTATGTCATTTGGTTTAGTTTTGAAATAAATCCCATATTATATGGTTTTTAAAAAAATTAACTTGTCTAGTTCGACACTTCTACGATTTTTTTTGGAAAATTTAATAAATGCCTTTTATGATTTTTCTTTAAGAAAAAAGATTAAGACTGAGATATCTGCTTTAGTTGGACATTTACCTCTTTAATTTTTCAATAATATATTTGAATTATAATAAAATAAAATAAAAATAAAGTGGTAGGTTTCTTAACAAAGTGCTGGAAAAACATGACTCTTGTGACTTGTCCAACCCTGTGATACATAACTTTAAAACAACATATAAAACAAAAGATAAGAAAAGCTTTGATTCCCAGCCAAGTCTCTGGCTTTTTAATACTGTCATTATGATAATAGTAAAGCAAATAATTTATTCTATTGATAAATTAATTCATTTTATTTTAACTTGTTTAATACACCAATAATGGAACACATATTTTTAATCATTAGAACTACATATTAATATTTTTTTTTTGATCGAGAAATACTGGTACACCCACTTCCTTTTTTTTTGCACTGAGCAAGATTTAAACTTGCAAAATCAATTGAAAGATAATTTTTCATTAAGTTAGTTGGTCACGTACATTGAGAAGGGTATTACAAGAATCTTGATATCAATTGTTATATATATATATTGCTCTATGTTATAAAAAAGATTTAGTAGATATGATTGGATTAATAAAGTTGTGGGACACTAAATAGAGACTTTTAGTTATGGCAGCAATTTGGGAATATTAGTCCCGCCAGGACAAATAATCTCTAAATTGTAGGGAATAAAAATATTGGGGGAGAGATGATCATTGATAAAAGACAATTAACTTTTGTGAGTGAAAGACAAATTATGGACGGTATATTGATAGCTAATGAGATAATAGACCAGTGGAGCAAACTAAAGAGTTCGGAGTTTATTTTGAAGGTAGATTTTCATAAGGCTTATGACAGTCTTAGCTGGGGATATATTCTTGACATGACGAGTAACTTGGGTTTTGACCATAGATGGGTCATATGGATTAAAGAATGTTTCTCAACCACCACTCTCTCAATCTTGGTGAATGGAAAAGTAACCAAGGACTTTCCTATGGAGAAAGGCATTAGACAAGGAGACTCTTCTCTCCTTTTCTTTTTGATATAGCAGCAAAAAGCCTAAACATATTACTGCAAAGGGTTGAAGGGGCAGGGATTATCAAAGAAGTGGAGATTGGTAGCCATGGGATTACAGTTACCCACTTGCAGTTTGCTGATGGCATTATTCTTTTCTACCATAATGACCCAGCGAAACTGTTTAACCTAAAGAGGATCCTGAGGTGCTTTGAGCAAATATCAGGTTTGAAAGTGAATTTTCATAAGAGCATGCTTAGTGGCATTGGGGTCCAAGAAAACAGATTAGAGCAAATAGCAAACAACTTAGGGTGCAAGCATGGGATCCTCCCTATCAAATATTTGGGCCTTCCATTGGGGGCTAATCCTAGGAGAATTAAAACATGGGATCCCGTCATTGAGAGCTTCAAAAAGAGACTCAAAACTTGGAAAAGAAGATTTCTATCTTTTGCAGGGAGATTGACCTTACTAAAATCTACACTCTCAAACCTTCCCATTTACTACCTTTCTCTATTCAAAATGCTTATAGGAATGTGGGAGATTTAGTGGAGAGATTACAAAGGAAATTCCTTTTAGGGGAAGAGGAGAAGGTTAAAAAGCTACATCTAATATGATGGATTAGGATTACCATGAGCAAGGAGAAGGGAGGTTTGGGGGTGGTCCCTATGGAGGTTAAAAACCAAGCTTTGTTAGCGAAGTGGTGGTGGAGGTTTGGTATAAAGAGAGAAGCTCTTTGGAGGAAGGTGGTTTGTTCTAAGTACGGGATCAATGGGGACGAGTGGCTACCAGGAATAAAGGGATCATGCAAAATATCATCTATTTGAAAGGCAATTATTGATTTAGGAGAGCCTCAAAGCTAAAGAACCAGAGATATCCTAAAAATAAACCTGATGCTGAAGATAGGGAATGGGAAGAACATAAGCTTTTGGGGAGACGTTTGGTGGGGCAGTAAAGCTTTGTGTGACCTCTTTCCCAGACTTTTTAACTGTACTAGCCATAACAGGATCTCTCTTTTTGAAGTGGTCCAAGAGTTGGGGCGTGATAGAGCAAGGAGCCAAGTTGGGGAGAAACTCTTTAGAAGAAAGTTGTTTGACTAGGAAACAGAGCAGTGGGACTCAATTCGAGGTATAGTGAGGAACCAGTCTATACAACTAGAGAAGGAAGATAGATTAATTTGGAAAGCGGATACAAATGGAAGCTTCTCTACGAAGTGCTTCTTGAGGCAAAATAGATAAGGGGAGCAAAGGCTTCTAGAGAGAGCAGAATTGATTCGGGACATCAGTACCACCAAAGTAAAATATTCTGTTGGAGAGCTACCCTAAGAGGCATGCCCCATATGTCCCATTCCTGGTGCGGCCTATGCATTTCTGGAAGACGATGTGGCAGAGCAAATTTTGTTAGGGTTGTATACTGAAAATTATGTTTTTAGTATTTAATTTTATTTTAATAAAATTAATTTTTTATTTTATGAGAATTTAATGAGCAATGTGTGCACTACTATTTTTTTAATGTAATGCATGGATGTCCTATTTTTCTGTATATTATTTATTCTAGTATATAAACTGCGGCTTGCACACAAAAGATCATATTTTAAGTTCTTACAAAAAATAAATTTTTTGTTCACAGTTTAGATGGAAATAGACATACCATCGGTACGACTATAGCACAGAGTTTTAATTTGTCTGTCTTAACTACGAAAAATAGATAATAGCATCGTCTGTATTGAACGGGACACATTGGGATAATTAATTTTATACTGACTATATAAATTAATTTACACCCCAAGGTTATTATGAATAGTGTTTATGCACTTAATCTTGAAATAATTATTGATTTGCGTATATTTAATATTCGTTGTTTTGATTCATTAGAGGGTGCTATCTTATATGGATCTATATTTTCGGTGAGTTCGATAGCGTTATTATTTATATAGTGAATATTAATTATTAACGGAATCCACATCTCGAATGATTGGGATTGACGATACTCCCTTAAAGAAGCTTATAAGTTTTGATCGGGCCAAACCCTAGAGGTGGATTTGATTATTCGGCGAGCAAATAAGTTAAGCGAAAGAGTTTAAGAAATTTCAAGATGCCGATTAAATTAAATTATCAATAATTAAATTTAATTGATGGGTATCTAGAATATTAACGTGGGGAGATAAGTTAAGCATTTAATAACAGTTGCTCATTACAAAAAGATCTTGAGATTATGGCTTAGAGTACAATTACAGTTCTTTAGTGGTGTGAATTGTAATTTAGTATTTTATGAAAATTACAAAAATCGCAGCAAGGTTTTCATAATTACAGATACCATTGAGAGGTTTGCTCAATTACTAAAATCGCTACATACTTATCTGGGTTACACTAGAAGTTTTGGTCATAATTACTCCATAGGTCCCTACTGTAGCCCAATAAATATGCGGGTAGGCCAAATCAAATTCATAACTTGTCTTCAAGACTAAAGCTAACCAAGTTCGGCCCGTACGAGTTCTCAAAGGTTCGTAGCCCACATTACGTTCGGGGATCACATAAGGAAATACAGTAAAATATCTGACGGGAGCTTCAACTTAAAATCAAAATCGTAGTTAGAGAATCAACCAAAAAACGTATTCTTCTAAATTAACTGTGGTTTCACGGGTTCTTATCTTGATCGTTCGACATCAAAAGTTTTATTTGGAACCCGTTTCGGAGATTGCCTGTTCAGTTAGTTTTTATCAAAAATTATTTACAAAAACAATGATCTTTGCGCCTCCAACACCAAGTTATATGGGTGGCTAGTGTGTTATATCCCGTTAGGGGAGAATACCCGGTATGGGTTTTTTATATCTCGTTAGGAGAGGTTACCTAGTATGGGTTTTTATATCTCTTAAGGTGAGGTTTTCCTGGTAAAGGGTTATTAGCCATCAAAGGCATTACAAGCTATGTCTCGGGTTTTACACATACCACTTGTGCATAATAAAGAGTGGTTCTCTTTTCGACACGTGAAAATTCGTGTTTTAAGAATTGAGAGTACGGTATCGTTGGAACTGTCGGTCGTGAGGTAGACGACTACTTAGACACTATTGGGTCTAGTAGAGAGTTAATGAATTTGTGGTTGTTAAACCCTATGTTTATAAGATGATGGAATTTTGTAACTTGTGAATGCGGCGTTGTTGTTTTATTATTCAAAGTCTGATGAACTATTTCTAGATGATGTTTTCCTAAACTAGATGATTGTTTTCTCATTGTTCAATTTAATACAAAGTGCACTCTTCTGTAACCTTTGTGGTTATAGATAACAACAATTCCTAGAAGTTGGTCCACCACTGTCGAATGTCTTTAAGGCTTGAGTTCGAAGCAAGATGACATCTTTCCATATGTTGTAATATGTCTTGTGAGACATGACGTAATAAAGTAAAGTTTTAGTATTTTTGATATACGAGATGGAGTATTCCCTGAACTTATGTTTTTAAGTATCTATAAATGGAAGTATGTTTTTAGAAATTGATCTTTGTGTGAATGTTTTTATTCTTGACTACTCTAAGTCCTGTTTAGTTTTCTATGAGTCCATAAGGATGTTGTGGGATGCATACCCCACTACAGAGGTTGAGTACCTTGCGGTAGCGGGGTGTGACAATTTGGTGTTAGAGCTTTAGGTCATAGATTCCATAGACTAGTTTAAGTGTCGTCTATGGTGGACCGTAGGTTTAGTGCGTTTGCTCACTGTGTGTTGTATAGTATGGTATAGTCCTTGGGATATCATACCCTTGTCTTCAGATGTTTGATTTAACTAGTTTTAAAGTCCGTTGGGAAACGCGTTCTGCAGGCGTAAGTTTCTAATTGGAAGTCTAAGTATGTTATCAAATTTAGGGAGATAACCTTTGTTGTGTTGAATTTTCTTGGTCAGCTGCCTATTCCTTTCTTTATAACTCTTGGTTGAGCTGTAGTATTGAACCCTAACTCCTATTTTATTTATTTTTATAGGGTGAATTATGGAGATTTCTAATGGAGCATCATTTGTACCAGACCTACCGAGCGAGGGACAACAGGAAGTATCCCCACCCGTGGGACCAGTACAACCTAAACTGGTAAACCAACCTGACCGAACTGCTAAGATGCTGGAAGCAATTGGGAAATTGACCGAAAAGAATACAAGATGGATTTGAATGTGAGTTAGGAGAAATGGGAATTCTTTGGTTAAGCAGTTCAAAGACTTAGGTGCTAAGGAGTTTGTGGGTACTATTAGTCCCATCGAAGCTGAAAATTAGCTGAGAGACAGAGTGCGTATCTTAGATAGACAAGGAGTGGCGAAAGATAGTAGGATTGAACTTTTAACTTTCATGTTTAAGGGGGAGGCGTACAACTCTCGAAGTGAGGAAAAACACGTGGAATATTTAAAGATTGCCTTGCAAACCTTGAAAGATAACAGATTATATGCGAAGTTCGGTAAGTGTGAGTTTTAGTTGGATCAAGTGGTATTTTTGGGTCATGTTATAACTAGGGAAGGAATTTGAGTAAACCTAATGAAAGTTGAAGCTGTGGTGAATTGGGCAAGACCAACCAGTGTGACTACATTACGTAGCTTTTTGGGCTTAGCTGGTTACTATCGAAAGTTTATTAGAGATTTTTCTTTAATTGCAAAATGCATGACTCGATTGACCCAAAAGAATGTAAAGTTTTAGTGGTCCTGTCACGCTCCAAACTCTAGACCGCGTGAAACACCTATAAACAATCAACCACAACACCCAGTCCGAGAATACACTCTCAAAATAAACATACATGCATTGTATATAAACGCCAAATGGCATACATACAAGGCTCCAACGCCTAGAAACATGTATTAAGCATACATGATATAGATAGAAACAAAAAAGAAGACTATAACTCTTCCACCTCTCCAGCACCTCTAGATCAACCTGCATAACCGGTACATGAAGAAAAGAAAATCCCACACCGTGAGCCAAGGCTCAGCAGAAACTAGACAGGCATGCAGTATAAACAAAATATGTTAGGAAATCGAAGTGCAAGTTTTGACTCTCTTTTAAGCCTTGAAAATAGTTTCAAAACGGTTTTAGAACACAACTCACAAGAGCCATTAAAAACAATTTTCACAAGAAGTGGGAAAGTGAGGATAAAAATTATTTTTTGACTCATTAGAGCCTTGAAAACGATTCCAGTATTACAACTCCCGCAGGCTGTTAATACAGTTTTAAGAAAATTGGTCTATCTGTCCCAATATACAATACATGCAATCCATGATACATATAGTAGTACGCCACACAGGCACAGGTTGACTCCTACGAGCCACGAATGCGACACAGACAGAATTAAATTGACTCTCCCCTGAGCCCTAACAACGTATACACAAACATCGACTCTCTCCCGAGCCTTAACAGCATATACACAAACATCAACTCTCTCCCGAGCCCTGACCACAGATCGATCACATACAATTCATATATCTTCCCGGACTTTCACCGAAGGACCCTTATCTGCCCCACTATGCTTTGTCGAACAGGGCCAACAGATATCTTCACGGACTTTCACCGTAAGACCATTATCCTCCCTTCATATGTAACTTTACAGACTTTCACCGTGGGGCCATTATCTGCCCTCCATATATACAATGCAACACATGCATATAAAAAAATAACCATTCACGATCACAAGGACCACGTAGGACCACATACCAGTCCTACAACATACGAGAATAAAACTAATCATAGTTCAATAAACATAAGATCACGTATGACTACGACATTTCACATACGATGCCAAAACCACGTAATCCACCCACATATTCCGTACATAAATAAACTAGAGTTATAAATACGCATAACCAGTTATAAACTCACATATCCATATAACCTCAAAGCATGACGCCACCCGTCACATAACCCGACACGACATCACGTACCACACATCTGTCATTCGATACCCGAACAACCCATCCACAAACCGGGACCCGTCCACACACCAGGACAACTAACACCTAATGCGGAGATCAACACATGGACCTTTCTCAGACCAATTCTTACCATAACCAAACCTTAAAATCGAACCACGGACCTACATGTCTCGAACATAACCAGCACGCACATAACCGTGCCACAACTCCCAAAATCTAACCATGCGCGTCAACCCAAGGACGACATCTAAACAAAACACCCGAGGCCACAACACGAGCCCCAAACCACCACATGGCCAACCGAACCCCAAAAGGAATCCATATGTATTTGAATCGACTAATCCCATAAATTAATCAATTGAATACCATAGGACACCAATCAGAAATCAAAACCCAACCACTGAACCACCATCACACTACCCAGAAGTTCAGTCGACTGACCCAAGCCCCCAGTCGACTAAAAACACACTAGAAAACCACCAAAACGCCTCAACACACGGTTCAATCGACTGACCCCCACGGTCTAGTCAACTGAACCCCAAGAACTATGATCCAGTCGACTAAATAAGCCCAGAAACCATTTTTAAGCTACGGGTTCCACCTCCAAACACCGAATCGAAGCCTCTGAACTCCCACACAACACCCTCGGACATACACACGTCCAAACCCAACACCAAAACCTCAAAAGAAAACTCTCAAAACACAATTCCACCCACCAAAATTGCCAAAACATGGTTTTAAATCCCAAAACTCAACTTTTACAGAAAATCATATCTACAGCTATCGACCGGTAATAATACACGTAGCACCCTCACAAAACATACAGGTCTAGAATCCTACCTCAGTGAGTTCAAAACTCGACGTCTTGATTCACATGTAAAATTGAACTTCGCCAAAATGGAATTCTATCAGGATGAACCCGTAGACCACGACGCCAATAACAAATATCGACAGTCTAATCGTCGAAAATTGAGCCCCAAGCCCCCGAGAAGTTAGAGAGAATTCAGAGAGAAAACAGGAAGCTTGTTGGAGAAGTTTTGAAAAATATCTTTTAAAAATATATAACTCTAGATATTTATGGGCCTCCAAAATATCTTTTTTTTTGAAATTTTTGAAATTCACAACACAATGGCCCATAGCCCCGGGAACATACCCCGCATGCATATCTAAGCCTGATCATACATCAAAGCAATAAAAACATGCTCAAACAAAAACACGTAACGTGCGTCCGAAAATGTCAAAA